>JABUQX010033950.1:20000-37821 GCA_015478945.1 Trachelipus rathkii | reverse complement strand
CCTGTCTCGGAAACTTTCAAGGAACCACATTAACTCTTACTGAATTTCATGTTGGATTGAAAATCTCCGTTTGGGAAATCAAAAAAACTCATTGATTATCGAGACTTCCTTTGGATTTACTTCTCAACAGATAAATATTTTAATTATGACTAAGATTTTAGAAAGTATGGAAGAACTCATAGATCATAGAAGACTTAGAGAAAAAGTTTTAAAAGTCTTTAATCCAGACTTGAGTTTCGTAGAAATTTTGGAGAAACTCAGCCAAATAGAAGAAGGAGCCTTGTTCCAGACTAACCATAGAGCAGAACAAGATAGAAGAAATACAGCTAGAGTATTTTATACAGAGAATAATAGCACTAATAACAGTGAAGTTAGAAAAGAAAGAACTACATATAACCCTTCCATGAGTAACAAACTAAGGGTAAATGGGGTAATGAAAAGAATACTTCTAACTTTTCAAGGAAAAGAACAAGCCCTTCTCCAAATATAAGACATAATAAAGGCATTAGTTAAGAAACTCTCAGTAAAGAGATAAAGTCAATGAACTACTGCCTAAAATGTGAATCTTTAGGTCATCATTCTAGAAACTGTGGTTGGAACACATACTGCAGAGTATGTAGAAAGTTCCATGCCCGGGGTTTGACGTTTCTAATTGCAAGAATGCCCCTGTATGGATCACATAAATGGTAATGAAAGTGATTTGTAGATTTTTCTAGTGAGACTGAAATTCTTTTGAAAATGGGGTCAAATCTGAAGATGTCGAGTTTAATTTCTGCATGTGTGGGGATGTGAAACTAATAGATGAAGGAATGAGCGTAGCTATCAAGGTAAGAGTCCCAAGAAAACAACAAGAGTTCATCTGATCTCTAATCATCAAGCAGATCCAGAACATGAAGAAATATCTGGAGGCTGAAGATGAAGAAGAAGAAAACGAACAGTTTTCAATCCCGACTCTCAGAAGATTGAACAAATTTTGATTCCAGCAAAGATTAATGAATAAATGGTAAATAAACATAATTAAAGAAAATACTTCAAGCTTTAAGAAGAGAGGTGTTATAGTAACCTCTACTTTTGTGTAGGAATTAGACCCCCAAAATTGGGAAGTCATTATTTTTTGTCAATATTTTGACTCCAAACAAAGTCAGAAACGAGTGAGTGCATTAGCCTATTAGGATTAGGGAAGCACACCTGTTTGATATCGTGGATAGATTAAGAAATAGAAAGAGAAGGAAGATATCAACTGTCTCTAAAAAGCTAGTATATAGTTTCAAAGGGATTGAACTAGAGTGATCTCTAATAGGAAGAAGTTTATTCTACTTCTAAGGCTACACAACAGTAATTACCCAGTTACCTTTTTAGTGTGTAAACGAAAAGTACTGGGAGCTTCTGGATGATTCATTAGGTACAGTATTTTAGCGAACTTTACCTATAAACAATTAGACCTTTCTTCGATCGCATTTAAAATCTTAAAGAGAGAATAACGAAATAAAGTTTAAAATCTTGCCAAATTAGAAGCTTTTTTCTTATGAATTCAAGATGAAAGATAACTAAGAAAAATAGAATGATTAATAATCATTGAAAAGATTTCATAGATTTCCAATAGGAATAATAAGTTTAAATTAAACAATTACAATGATTAATTGTAAACCAGTAATTAATAGAGGCTCAAATTGAAAAGCCTACACAGAGATTAATTAAAAAAGGCTCCATTGGAAAGCCTACACAGAGATTAATTAATAAAAGGCTCATTGGAAAAGCCTTCAAAGAGAATAATTAATTAAGCTCATTGAAGAAGCCTACAAATGAAAATAAAGTTGTTCTTCAAGAGAACAAAAAATTTCACAACTTCCTCCAGTAGAGGAAAGACCTTTAATAGCAGACGAAGAAATAGAAGTATTCAATTGCTATTAATAGAAGAAAACAATGCACCTGCTCATTCTTATGGTTATTTAAAAGTCAGACCTGAGAATAAAAGAGATTTGGAATTGGAAAAGAAGTGTTAAAAACACCTGCTTTTTCCTTAGGGCCATTAATATTTTGCCAAACTCTGTAATGCCCAGTTAAAATAATGAAAGTATTTTGAGTTCATATTATATTTAAGTGACAAGCCTTTTTTATTTAGAAGAAATAAAAATCCATTATTGACACCTAACTAAACTTATTGAAGAAGAAATTTGGAATAAAACTGCTATTGCTACAGAGAATAAGCAGATAAGATCTACTTGTATAGTAACCTGTTCAGAAAATTTATCAGATAAACAGTTGAAAAATGCATACAGAGAGATTTTAACAGATAATTTAAGTAAAGAAGAAGCAGATGTTTCTATTTTACAGAAACCTGAGCATTTAGAAGAACTTTTAGATTTGTTAATGGATAAGGACGTTATTGCTCTAGATGATGATGCAGTTCCTGTGTGTCCCATACAGAAGTTTGAAATAGATACTCCAGATGCTCCAAAGATCATTTTTAGAAAACAGTACCGTCTTCCACATCGCTATCTGGAAGACTAGATAATTTTACAGATGCAGCTTTAAAGAAAGGATAATATTAAAGCTTGCTACTCGCCACATAGTTCACCTCTTTTGGTAGTGGCCAAAAAGAACTCTAACAAACCTCGTGTCTGTATAGACTATAGCACCTTGAACCCTTTAGCGTCCAGTACGTGACCCATTGCCCTCAATAGACGAGATATTTTTCGGCCCTAGAGTAGTACGATTTCCACTCAGTTGTGATTTAATGATGCTTATCATTCCTCGAAGTTCGAGAGAAACACAGAATTAAGCTTGCGTACGAGAAGGATTATCTGCCCAACCAGGATTATTATTTGCACCGCAATGCCGCAAGCACTGATGCTAGAAACAATGCAAGTCGCGTTTAAGACCATTATAGACCTATTAGCCCAAAGTGTATTTAGATAATGTCTTAATCATGGGTAAAAATAAGGCAGAACATTTTAAAACTTAAAGAAAGTTTTTACTGCGTTTAGAGATAATAAATTAAGAGTTAAATGACTAAATGTCATTTTTTACAAACCTCAGTGTTATACTGGTTATTTAGATAGGAAGAGACGGAATTCACCAGATCCAGCGAAGATAGAATCGATGAAGAGAGTTTCGTTCCTCCAACAAGTGTTAAGGAAACACCCAATCCTTATTAGGATTTTTTTCGTATTTTCGCTTCTTAATTAGTGACTTTCACTAATTGCGAAACCATTATATAAAACTTAATAAAGAAGAGTGTTTAAGTTTGAATGGAAGGAAGAAAACACCAAAAAGCTGTTGAGCTCTTAAAGAGAAGCTTGGTGCAACTCAGTTAACTTTCCAGACCTATTCCAAGCCATTTGTTATAGGTACAGACGCCTTGTGACTATGGAATAGGGGAGTTCTTTACCAAATGTCAGATGACGGCAAGGAGAAGCCGTGTCTTTTGTTTCAAGAGTGTTAAGAGGCAGTGAACTCACTATGATATTATAGAAAAGGAGTGTTTGGCTGTTGTTCTTCCACTACAGAAGTTTAAAATACGTGGGTTGTTTGGTATCCCCATCACCATATAAGCGGATAATCAACCGCTTGGTTTTTATATTTCGCAAAAACAACAAACGACGCTTTAGGCCCGTTGAATTGTTTGTTAATGTTTTTCACAACTTATAAAGTATAAGACAGGAAAAACAAATTTATACCGCCTGACTATTGTGAGTAGGCACCGTGAAAGCTCCAAACGTTTATTTCTTTAAAGGAAAAAAGAAACCGATGCTACCAGAAAAGATTTTATCTTATACGAAAGAAAACTTTTAATAAGGAAACAACGAGAATTGCCCTAGATGAAAAATTAGTTAAATTGGGGCTAAGGGAAAAGAATTCCCAAGACTATCCCCACTTTTCCATAGAAAGTTGCTGTATATAGAATGATAGAACCTTATGTAATACAAGTACAGTAGTCTGTATGATCTACTCATTATAGATGTTCAGTGCCCATTCTTTCACTTGAAGGTGGCATGGAGGACACAGAGGACTGAAAACGAGTTAAGAGAGATACGTTTTTCCTCATTTAAGTAAGTTAGTAAAGGAGTACTGTTCGCAGGTGCGTTTCCTTGTGCTAAGGTTAAAGTCCTAGACCTCCAAAAGCTGAAATCAACAGATGGCCTCTTCCTTATACTCCGTTTTCTAGAGTTACACGGTGGATAAGTATAGTTACAACTTCCCACATGTTCGATTTCAGGAGCCAAATTCTCGTCTTCAGAGATGTTTTGACTCGATACTGCGAAGATTACGTCGCCTGTAAGTTCAGAACGAGCCAAGAATTGCTCAAGCTTACCAAGAAAGAGCTGATTATGTCGGCATTTCCTAGTCCAGAAATACATAGCTTCAGATAATGCCCAGAATCACAGCCTATTCTGCTCATGAGAGTTGTTAAGATGATTATAAAGAATATTTTCTGCCCTACAAACCAATCAAAATGGTGTAGTTATAAATAATAGATATATAATATGGTCCTCGTCATTTTGTAATAAGATTAATTCATAGAAGAATTGTCCAAAATACTTTATCTTTTTGCTCAAAAGCAATTAATACATCGATTAAGTAGAGTCAATGTGGATCATCTCCAACATTTCGTCCTGTGCATGGAGTATATAAAGAGACTTCCTACGAGATGCCTATTATGTCTCTCCATTAAAATAAATTCGAAATATATTTTTCATATCAGATGAGGTAGATGTCGTAGTGGAAAGAATGAGCAATAAACAGATTAGCTAGAGAAAATTAGAAAGAAACAATAAAAGCTTATGGAAACAGCAACACAAAACAGCCACACCAAAGAGAATAAAAGTGGTGATTATGTTTTGTGAATGCTGTTAAAAAACCAGAACAGAGTTCTAACTTGAACAAAAGATTTGAGTCCTTTTATGTAAATCATAAAGACCAATTAAGCTTATGCTTTCGTCTTTAAATTGCAACGAAATTATTTCCGGTCACCGATAATTTAAAAGATAAATTCCAGTAGAAAAGATTAGCGAATCTCATTTTTCATTTGAAATGGATGAGATTTTGGAATCCAGATGCGATTCAAGAAACATTGATTCCCCGAAAATTACAACAAGAGTACCAGTATGGAACCTGAAGAAGTAGATCGACAAGAAGATGATCAAGAGTCTCCAACCACTTCTTCCTGGATTCCCCCTAATTTTTATGAATGAACAAAACGTTATACCAGAAGATTCAACACAAGAACAGCAAGATTCCTATAGAATAAACTATGCTGAGTGTAATCAAAGAATACCTTGATACTCCTCAAGAAGTTAGCTTTGATAAATTCTACTCCCCAACAAAACTCAAGTAGGAGAATATAGAACCATCTCTTCACCATCATACAAGAAGATTCAAGAGTTCTGAACACGAGGAACAACTGTCATTACAGAAGTACAAGAGGATCTTTGGTAACACCACTTGCAGAGGAAACTGTGTAAGGGAAAATGTGCCAAGTTCTGAAACACTTCCAAAGATGATGAGGTAACACCTCCAGAAGAATTATGGATTTATCAAACAGTTCGCTGAAGCACAGAGAGACATAAGAAGAAAAGATCGTCGTATAGACCTCATCCACATTCAGAGTCGAGGGTTAACCAAGGGTACAAGAAGCCAAACAAGGAAGAGAGCAAAATACTCCCCACCTCTTACCACCAAGAATCACCAAGAAAACTGACAAACAACAAAAAAAGTAGTGCTGAAAGCACCTCTTAAAAAGACCATCCCAGTTGTTTTCCATATAGAGAGACTAGAAAGAGGAAATGGCTCAATACTTGCCTCCTAAGAGTTAAAATCTCTTAGAATTGTAAAAATTTTGTAAATAAATCTTTTTGTTTATTCAAATTGTCAAAATATATATAGATTGTAAGTTTTTCTTTTTCTAATAAATTCTATTACACAAAACAATGTTTACACTTTTCTACTTCTTTATTCTTTTTAGATAGAGTATATATATTTTTATTTATTGTCGTTACGAATTCGAATTCGGAATTTTTTTTTTGCCCCCCAGGGTCAGTCTTTTCTTTTGAAACTAAAAAAACCATAAAAAAAGAGAAAAATTTTAAAATTTGACTTTTCTTAACCTCGTCCCCGTTTCATACACTCTTATGTCTTATGGATCAACCTTACATTATTATTTTTATTTAAAAAAGAAAAACAAAATTAAAAATCGAAAAAAATTTTTTTTTTAGTCTTAGAATAATAAAAATATAATCAGCTTGCTTTTATTAATATTAAGAATTTTAATTTTATTAAGTATTAGCATTAAAGCTATATAATCATTTTGCTTTATTGAATACTAAGAATTTTATTAATTTTTTTAATTGTTGTTTTTAACCCAGACAATTAGCCTTTATTGCAAATCACGCATATTGATCCATTAACGTTAATTAGCCTGATTATTGTTTAATTCTGTTAATTACCTTATCTATATAATTCAGCTTTTATTATTAGTAAGAAAATTTTTATAATCAGAATGTTAATAATTTTAAGTTTTCACTTAAAGTTTCTTTAATTTAATTTTCATTTTATTATAATCAGAATTGCTGGAGTTTTTGTCTTTAAGTGTATTATCCAAGACCAATAAATTTAATTTTCATTTTAAAAAAGTTTCTTTTATTATTAATATTTAATTCATTTATTAAATTTATTATTCAGAAACTCAACTTCATTACATATCCCTCAATCTTAAATTAACGTAAGGCTGGGATGACAACACACTAAAGTCAAAATCTGCCAAACCGTCATTAATATACGCATCAAGGCTATTTTTAATTTGTACTTTACTTCATGGTGTATTTATTAACTTCATCATTATCAATCTTGTTGCAACAAAAGTTCCATCCCAATTTCTCCGTTACTTCTTTTACCTGCAGTCTTATCAATTCTCACTAAATTAATGAAAAACAGGGTTACTTTGCCAGTATCATTTGTATCACTCCGGTTGAAGTAAATTTTCATAGAAGGATATCTGAACTTGACTGTATCTTTAGAATGCCCATCAAAAGTCAAATGACTATATGATGAAGAATCAAATGGTTGTAAACTCAATAGATAAATTTTTGCCTGCGTTTAATGATAATTTTATTAATAATTTCCATAAAATGACATAAAATACAAATGGGAATTTCAACTCATTAAAATTAGAACTAAAGAGTAATATCCCTTAAATTAGCTGAAATAAAAAGTTTACCCTGGATTCACTCTCAAACTAGATATAAAGAGCTGCTTTCGAACTGGGAGTAAATAGTATTAAGAACATTACGTTTATCCTGTTGCCAATGAAAAGTTTAATATTTTAGAAAAGGGAATAAAAGTATTAAGGAACATTGCGTTTACTTCCAATGAAAAGTTAATGAATTGAAAGAACAATTAAAGTCAAATACCCAAACATTAGAGAATTTCAAATTAACCTTACAAAATATTAAATTGAATTTCAAAATAGATCACTAGCAACCCACAACATACTTAATCAGTTGGGAAGCATAAAGTCATTACTTACATTAGTTGAACATTCAGTTAACAGTATTACCATGATACATCAATTAGTTATCACTTCATTACAATTAGCTAAAACCAAGATAACTAATGACCAACTTTATTCACCAATCTTTTTGTTACCATACATACTAGAAATGACAAAAACCACAAAACTACATCCGATCATACCATTAGAAGCAACAACATACCATTCATTTTTGACATACTCATGGACTATAAAATCAACCACTAATCCATTGAATTAATTACACTAATTACATTCATTTCAAGCGACAAAACGCCGTCATGTATGTTTTTTTTGTAGTGTACCTTAGTTCCATTTAATGAAACGTTCAATGATGAAATTTACCGTTATCTTTTTCGCTAATTATGGATTTTTGCTTCATTTTCCTTTAAAGCGAAATTCGGTCCACGATTATTGTCGTAACATAGGAAAACAGCAGTTTGCCCTCAACCACAACCTTTTACATCCATTGATGACAAGACATGCTTGAAAACTTTGTTGCCTTAACATATATATTCTCTGATCTGTAGAACTTTCATTAAATCAAAAGAACCCTTCACAGTACCCTAGGACATTCACGTATATATCTATTTGCAGAAAAATTAGAGCTTCTAATCTGCGAAAACCCCATTGCAGATACAACATATAAACAAATTTTATTTTCAATTATCCTCACGGTTGTACTTTTACCTCTGCTAATTTTCAATTAAAAAATCCCATTCATTTAGAGAAAAATATTTCAATAACTTCCGTAATTGCTTAATTAGGCAAGGTTTTTTTGTTTAATTTAGCCCTAATAATTTTTAACTAATGTATCTGCAGCATTATTTCCAAAGTTTCAAATAATGAAAGAAGTCGTGGAATAAGAGACTGGACAGTTTTAATAATACCATCCACCCATTAAACTCCTTATCTTTCTCAAGTTAAGTTAATCCCTATATTGGTGGAGAAACTACTAGTGTTATTTTATTCATTTTTATTCATTAGTGATTATTTATTTGACTTGGGTCTTATAGAAAAGCATTGTGTAGAAATGTTTGAAAGAATTAAATCAAAAACCCAAGATATTCATTAAATAATCTAACCAGTCAACCTTCCATTGGAGGGTAACCCCCAGTTCAAGTTATTTACAGAATCAATTGAATTGAACCCTTGGTTACAACCTACCGTCAAATGTGTGCAATCATTGATACCCAAACCTCCTATGCCACCACCTATTCCATATAGATTATCAACTTCACAAGAAATATATATATATTAAAATGTTGCTAAACTTGACTAAATATCCTTTTATGAATTCTAATTTTTGAATTTAAAAGTTTAATATACTAATAGGAATAAGAATCCTAGAATTAATTTTTTGAAGCAGAGTCCTTATGTGAATCAATTTCTCAATATAAAATCAATAAAACTTTCTTGATTTAGAAATAAACTTATAATTTAAAAATAAAATTTCTGCTTCATAATCCAATTCTCAAGCCCTGCCAAACATCTTTCAACATTTTTCTGTATATATCTCCGTGTGTGTGGAGCCTGAACTCACCCAATTTCTTTATTATCTATGTATATCTGTAGCAGGCACAATCGCGGTGTGATAATCAGTATATCTTCACTACTTCATATTTCCTAAAAACCCATGTTCCTAAAATCTAGATCAATCTAGCGAATCAATCTAGGAATGGAATTAGGAATTCAATCTAGATTTAAATCTAGATTCTATTTCCAATATATCTATATTGTTAGACAATCGACATCTGAGAGACTACGAGACCGATGATGAGCGACAACATTCAGAGGAAACTTTTAGCGCATGCGTAGTGACTAGGACAATTATCGTTTAGGGGATAAAAGAGATCCGTCATTCGTAAGTACATTCGCGAGAAAACCGCTGTGGTGGATTACTATCGATCAGTTGACACAAGGAAAGCGTTGTTATCCTACTCTTATCCATTAATGTCACACCTATGACATCGCGTTCGTTATAGCAGTGCATATCTTCTCCACTCAGTGTGTGCAAGAATTAAGAAGTTTTATCAGAGAAGTGAAACCTTGATTATAGTATATATTTATTGTCGGTGGCAAATATATATCGTTTATCATTTTAAATTTAATTAAAAATAAATGTTCTATTTTTATATAGGTAAGTGATTTAATGTTACAAACATGAGTTGTCCGACTGTTTTATCTCTTTTTCCCGGCATTTGTATTAAAATAAAAAATAACATTAAAACAGGTAAAAGATAGTGAGATAGACAAATGCCAATCTATATCTTTTGCTCACAGATGTGTGTGTATATACACTAATGTTATATAGCAATAATAATACATAATAATAATAATATAATAATAAATAAGCTTTTAAAGCCTGTTTTTACTTTGTATATTTTATTGTTTTAAAATAAAGATGGTTGCTATATCTCATGAAATATATTTGTTAATTATCTTTGAAATATTTATATATTGTAATTAAAATTATTATATTGCAATTAATACTTTTATTATTTTTAATTATGATATGGTAACTCCTGATTAGAATTGTAATAAATTTCAATGATTTAATGAAATATTATTTTATATAGATTGACAATGTATACTAATTTTAAAAAATTTATTAATTATTTAATATTTAGCTAAACACTGCAGATACAATAATACTCCCCATCAAGACTTTGATAATTAAGTGTTATCTTTTCAATTCATATATCTCCTCCTCACGCAGTGTCCTAGCAGTGCACATAGGCATAATCACATATCACACTCTCACACACTCGCTCTCTAATCGATCTACCCATGCACGTCTTTTTCTGGAAAGAGATAGACATTATGTGTATACATGTAAACAAAATATGTATATAATTAAGAATTAATAATAATTAATAAATAATAATAAATAATAATAATTAATAATATATATAATTAATAATATAATTAATAATTAAATAATAATATAATTAAATAATAAATAAATAACTAATAATAATATAATAATTAAATTAATAATCATAATATAATAAATAATATATATCCTTGTATTAAAATATTATGAATTTATATTTCCATTTCAAACATAATAAATTAAAATTAGTTATAGGCTGTAAATTACATAAATTAATAAAATTCTATATGAATGAATAATAATAATAATCATAATAATTTAATAAGAATAATAATTAAATAATAAATAATTATAATATAAATTAATATTAATACTTAATAATAATTATAAATATTTATATATTATTATTATTATAATATATATATTTAATTTATAATTATATTTTTTAATTAAACTTTAATTTAATTCTTATTAATATTAAAAACAAAGCTTATATTAATTATATTTATAATTTATTATATAAACTTATTATATTATTATTATTTATTATTTATATTAGTATAGATTTATGAATTAGATATTTAATATTATTTATATCTGTGGTGACTATTCATTGGTTTGAAAACTCTCAAGATAACTTCAAAATATTTTCTAATATAAGTTAACTTCTTACACTTAGGTATTAAGAAAATGATTATAGGATTGGCCATTACATATAATGGTCTAATTATAATTAATATATATTAATACACTTTTGATTATAAATGTGTGGGGTATATATCATATTATTATTATATATATATATATATATAAGTATATATATATTAATAATATAATAGTATAGTAATATATATATAGTATATATATATATATATATATATAGTATATTAATATAGTATTAATATATATTATATATTAATTATATATATATATATATATATATATATATATATATATATATATAATATTAATAAAATTTTAATACAAATCTTTCACAAAGAATAGTAATCATCACCGCATCCGTCACATTCAGATCTATTACATAATCTAACCTATTTAATATTCCGAGCTATCCGTGAGTATTATACAACATCCTCATCATTACTTTATAAGATCCAACATTATACAGCATTCACCGCATACCCTAGCATTCGCTACAACTCACGTGAGGTTCAAATTTTGACCAGCTTGAAATCTATAATCAATAATTAATATATATTAATATATATATATATATATATATATATATACTATATATATATATATATATATATATATTATAATATATTAATATATATATATATATATATATTTAATATAATATATATACGTATATATATATATTAATATATATATATAATATTATAATATCTATATATAATATATTATATATATATTAAATATATAATTTATTATATATATATAATTATAATAATTAATATATATATTTATATATATATATGATATATTATATTATAGTATAATATTATATTATATATATAGATTATATTATATTATATTATATATATAATATATAATATATATAATATAATATAATATATTATATATATATTAATTAATATATATATATATATATATATATATATATTAATAATAATATAATTATATATATATATATATATATATATATTATATTATTATATATATATTATTAGAACTACCACTAAATGAGTAACATTACATAATATAAAACTATACTATATAATTAATAAGACGAATCTTTAAATATATATATATATTATATATATATATAGCCTATTATATATATATATATATTATATTAATATTAATATAAGTATATATATTATAATATATATTATATTATATATATATAATTAATATATATATATATATTATATTAATATTATATAATATATATTAATATAGTATTAATATATATATATTATATATATATATATATTTTATATATATATTAATTAATATATAAATTATTTATATTATATATATATATATATTTATATATATTAATATATATATATATTTATATATATATATATATATATAATAGATAATAATAATATTATATATACTATATTATATATTAATAAATATAATATATTAATATGTAATATATATATATATTATATATATATAATAATTATATTATTATAATATTAATATATATAAAATATATAATATATATATTATATAATATATATATATATATATTATTTAATATTAAGTATTTAAATGAATATCAGTCTTGCTCTTTCATCAAAGTTCTATTAGAATAATTAAAGGACCAGATATATAAGTAATATATAAAACACTAAAGGATCATATAGTATATAGAATATCACCGTACCCTCATTAATTTTAATATTACCTTCACCGAGTATAGAGTAATATATATAATAATTAATATATATTAATATTATATTAATATATATAATATTTATATATAATTATATATATTAATTATAATATTATATTAATATATATAATATATATATATATATATTATATATATATATATAATGGGGTATAGTAGTAACCATTCTACTCCGTAATACCTTCACACATTAGTTTATATTAAATAGATACATTAAAAAATTAAAAGTAGAAAAAAGAAAGAAAATATATGACTTGAGCATGAGCATAAACGTTTGATCAACCTATTACTATTATCACTAGGACAGAAAATATTTATATATATAAATAATTTATTACCTACTAAATATGCCATGCATAAGTATACTGTGCTGATGTTAAATTACTTGTAGTAACTAAGTACATAAATATATTATATAGTAACTATATATATATATATATTTATATATATATATATATATATATATATTATTATATATATATAATATATTATATATATATATATAATATATATTATATATAATATATATATATATATATATATATATATAAATATATATATATCTATACCGTATATATATATATATATATTATATATAATATATATATAATATATATTATATTATTAATAAATATATATATTATATCATATATAATAATATATATATATATAAATATATATATATACTTATATATTATATATATATAATATAATATATATATATATATATATATATATATATATATATTATATAGTATATATATATATATAATTATAATATATATTATTTATAATTAATATATTTATTAATATAGTATATTATATATTATATATGTAATATATATAATAAGTAATATAATAGATACCTCAATAAAGACTTAGTTCTTAGGGAACTCAACTTATATTAAGTAAATAAATAAGACGACAGAATGACTTATTGATTATCATTTTAAATTAGGACGTTTACGTGAGAGTGTTATCCTAAAACCCATTCATAATTCATAGCTAAATAAACATATATTATATTAAAAATTTAACTGAATGGAATATAAAATTTGCCAAAACTGTTAATAAAATTAATTATAATTTTAATTAATTAAATATTTATTAATATTAAACATATAATTATTAAATAAATAATTATATATTTAATAATTAATAATATATAATTAATTAATAATATAATAACAATATAGAATTAATTTATTATCATAATAAATAACTATAATATAAAATTAAATAATAATAAACAGTTAATTACTCATATAATAATTAAATAATAATAATATAATAAATTAATTATAATAATAATTAATTGAATAATTCTTAAAATTAATAATAAGAACATAAAAAATGAGTAATAAAAATATTTTGGATTAAAAAAGGTTCTAATCCATAGAAGGATTAATTTTATTAAAATTTCTATTAAACTATATATTAGATATTATCCTGTTTAGTTGACACTGTTACAATTCAATGTTACAAATATATATAAATAGCTAAATACAACTAAAAACAACTGATTATATACTAGAAAATTGGTTGGATGGTACATATAATATATTACATTAAATAATAATATATAATATAATATATAATAATATACATATTTGGCACTAATAGAGTTAAATAAAAATAATTACACAAGTGTATTTAAAAACAGGATTTATATAATATAAGTAAAATAATATAAAATAAAAAATTATAAAATAATCTAAAAAAATTTATAAAAACCTAAATAATAAATTTAAATTGAGGGTTTTATTTTGTTTGAAGTTTTTATTTATTTTATGTTCGTATTGATAGGCATAAGATATATACATGTGCATATATATAATATAATAAATTTTAATAAATATGTAAAATTAAATATAATCAAGTCTCTCGAGAACTCGTCGGTTCAAGTATAATAAATAACTCATTATGTAATAACTGACCATAAAGGTACAACACCTATGAAGCTATCCTTTATGTAATAGATAGTCTATTAGATGGCTGTCTGAAGAGGATGTTGTCCTTAATGATAGCATGAGTTTTTACGAAGGTGTAAATATTAATATATAAATAGGTCTATTTGTTCTATATGTATAAAGAGTTAATACAGATGTTTTTGAAATCCTCAGTCTAGTCAAGCTGTAAGCCAGTCTGGTATACCTATACTATAACGCTTTAAAGTAGGCAGTTCCGTACACATAGATAAATTAGGCAATAAATAACTGTGTAAGGACTATTCAGAATAATGAAGCATTGACTCGATAAATATCTTCTATTCTGAAAAAAACTATATTACATATTATAACGATTTCTTATTCAGCCATTATTAATTCTTACCCACCTTTAGAAGTATCCAATAAATTTATTATAATATACTCATGCCAATTATATACCAGCCATATAACCATGTAATGTAATTTTACTCTGAAAGATATTTACTTTTCAGTTTTTTGAATCTTGTTTCTTTCTAATTGTATCTCATATTTGAGGAGTAGTCTATTATATTGAGTTACTAGCTATTGATTATATGTTAAGAATCATATGTGATAAATCATACGACATAATAATACCCCTTGCTTACATACGAGCACCGTGTGCACATCCTCCAAGATTTCAACCCATAGGTGCACCTGCTACTGTTTCGGTCAACTGTGAACATTTCAGGTACCCACTGAGTGTATACGCGGAGAGATCTCTCACACCTAGGCAATTTTCATATATATTTCAGATATACCATATACATGCCACAAGCATATCGTATCTCATAAAATAACATATATTACCTATAGGTTTATTAAAATACCTATGCTCTTATGGCTATTCAAAACGAATACATAATCCAATGATACACAATAGGGTTACTCACCTAATTGGTCCTATCTATATATATGCCAATGCCACCTTTTTGTGCTACCATGAGAGATCTTGGTTGGAGAACTCTGCCCCTCGGATTTTAAGCCATTACTCTAATAGAAGGGTATGTTGAATATTGAATTTAGCTATATATGCATATTATAAAGTATGAAACAATAGTATCTAGTTAGTCACAATTCATAATCCAATTCTAACTTAGAACAACATACTATCTTAACAATATTCTTCATACATATTACTAGACATCATATTCGTTGTTTAGTATGGTAAGTAGGAGATATGAGAACTCATTATGCCCTTTTTTAATATATGTCAGATTGAGACACTACGTACTATAGTAGGTAGGCTTTCTTCTATCCATTACTTAAATAGTAAAGTTATCCTTGATCACATCAACTATGCTTTATATGTATACCAATTATATTCTAGCTATCTCTTCCTCTTGTTAAGTTGCCAAATGAATTGTCTGTGAACTGTTCATGCCGAATTTTTTAGAGCTACAAAAACTTTCAACTAATACTTTGGGTAAATTTCATAAAGGAAGTGTTCAAATTTTTACTAACTCTAAGTTTGCTTAAAATTCAATTAATATTTCCAGATACATAACTAAATTTATAATTTTATATAGATTATGTTAAACAAATTCTTGAGGAAAGACTATTTTTCTCATCTATACTTAATAATCATGCATGTATGAGTGGATTTTAATTTCTAGCTATAATGTAGTTCTACTAAATAGTTTCTTTACTTACAGCGCTGGGAGCCCAACACTCCGAAGTCATCGACTATATAAGTGATACAAAATATGAGCGATCAAATATATTCTATTACTATTCTAGAAGTTATTTAAAGCGCGAGTTTGTAATAACATACATTACTTTAACTTTTTCTTTTGTCCTAGCTTCCCTGCCATACTTGTCAATGATTTTAAACGTTATGTACATTTAGTCCCTATATGTTGCTATGTAGAGATAGAGCATATTTTTAACCGGTCCTTCTGCATTGAGTCTATTAACATTTTTCAGTTATTATATTCCTATATATTCATTGTGTGCGTAACTGCTACAAGTCCCGTTTATGTAGGTCCAGACGGTACTTTACATGCTGCAGCTAGAGGATTCTAAATAACAATCTGTAGGTCTTTCAATATATAGAACAAATAGACCATTAACTTCTTACCCAGATAAATCTTCTGCTTAATCTTAAGGACCCAGCTCTTCATAGACAAGCCATCATTAGACATTATTCGTCAATAGGTGATATATAGTCATTTCTAAAAGGTTATGTGATCTTCATAGGCGTCAGGTTTACTTTGAACGACGTAGTAATTTTCTCTGAGAGACCTGTTTATAAATATATATATACATTAATATACAAAAGCCGTCAAACTTAACTCATTAATGGTTACTCGTCTATCAATTTAATTATAATATTTTGTTTAATTTTTATTTTAATTTTATTATTTAATATTATTACTATATATATATCCTGTATTTATAAATTCTGTTTAATTATATTTATTTATTAACTCTATATTTGATAAATAATAATGATATATTTTATATTTAATTTTATTAAAAATTGTACCAACCAACTCAAAGTGCTTATCATATGTATACTCATAGCAGTTGTTTTTTGTGATTTTTATAATAACATTCTTTCAAACAAATTCTACTCAATTTATTTTTCTCATAATTATATTTTATAATTAATATAAGGTTTATTACGAGATTGAATTATAGATATAATATTTATTCATTAAAAATATAAATAATAAATGAATATTTCATTTTAATTATTATTTTAGTTTTCTATTGATTTACGTAAGTTTAAAATTTTAAATGTTTCAATCGTATATGAATTATTATATTATAAATAATTAGTGGAGTTAAATATAAATGAGTATATATGATATATATAAATGTTTGATGAGTGACTGTGGTATTAATATGAGATAATTGAAATTTCATTATTATTACTTAAGTATATTATTATATATTTTATTTAATTTTTATTTTTACCCCTTAATGTTAAATTTTTATTGTTATTGTTTATTTAATATTATTATATTATCGTATTTGTATACATTAATAATTTATATATATTAGATTATTATTATATTAATTTTATTTATTATTATTATATATTTATTATTATATATAATTATTATATATAATTATTAACTTTCTAATATTATTGTAATTTTTAATTTATG
>JABUQX010033950.1:0-17500 GCA_015478945.1 Trachelipus rathkii | reverse complement strand
TTAATACGTTATTATCCTAGTTACTCGCAAAAGTTAAGCTTGCGTAATATCTAGTATAATCCGGTTTTCTTTGAAAGGAAAAGAAACAAAGTGACGTAATAGAATGATCTACTCGATAACTTTACGATTAAAAGAGTTAGTACTTTAAGATTTGAAATGAATTTCGGATTCTCAGTCAATACTTTTTAGTTTTAATGTATATTAAATTAAATCCTAAATTTCTATTAAATTATTAAATAAAGCTCAAATGCTCAAGTATTTACTCAAGTTTCGTTTTCAGACCAGATCAGGTTGAGTTATTTCAAAGTCAACCACAGCTGAGTTATTTCAATGTTACACCAATATCTCTAAATAAAGTATGAGATTATAAATTTAAATCAATAAAATGTTCAATCCATTTAAATTCATCAAAAGCCACAAAATCGATCTCGAAAAATAACAAAAGTCTAGGTTAAGAAAAATGCTCAGCCTACAAAGTCATTCTTCTCTCAATGCAAAGCCAACCTGTGACAAGTGAAACTCTAATTCACTGCAACTCATCAAATAATAAAGTCCTCTAAAAATATCAAAAGCTCAAATTAATTCTAAAGCTATTCTAAATACGAATAGTGTAAATGTCCTAAGATACTCATAAGTCCAAGTTAATTTTTGAATTAATCCAAATGTTAAAGTTAATTTCAAAAACACTCGTAAGTTCCAAATCTAATTCAAAAATATCTCTGACAGTGCCAAATTTAAATTCAAAAAATATCGAAAGTTAATATTTAATTGAAATATGTCAAAGTCCAAACGCAAGTGTAGGAGTCTCAAAACGTTAAAGTCATTTAACTCATGTTAAATATCTTAAGTTATAAAAGCTCAAGAACACTAAGCAATCTGAAATTGTCAAAGTCTCAAATTGGGCTTAAGTTAAAATAAGTATCAAGTCCAATATGCCACTTTCAATGTCAAGTTAACGTCCACGATCTATTATTAACTTACGTTAAGTCAAATAAATGTCGCATGTCAATGGTCAGTTATTTTCTAAAGATTGTGCGTCGGTCAGTTAATTTAAGATGGCGTCGGCCGGTGAATTCAAAAATGGCATACCTACACACACTGTCAGAAATGTTTAGCAAGTAGCTTTAATAATATTTTTCAAAATTTGAAAGCTCATAAAATACCTAATTGGTATTGAGTATTTCAAATAGGTAATTCACAAGAAACAACTGCAGTAATACATGAATCTTGTTTTTTCTTTCTTTAATTTTCCTTCATAAAAACAATTTAAGCTTAAATAAAATAACTTTCCTAATAACTAATAAATTTTGAGAAGGTTGTGGAATCGTTACGCTGTTATTGTTTAAGAAAATGAATTAATCTTTGTACTATTCATTCATAACTTATCCTTAGAATAACCCGTTGTTTAATTTAACCTAGGCCTTTTTCTATACAGACCTATTAGTATCTCATAAATATAACTAATAATACTCATATTATTAACAAGCATATAATGCATATAATGTGTGTATAACTGGTATCCTGAACTCTTTGTAAACAAATTCTAGCTACGGTTCCTAGAAATTTAAGCACGATTGGCTCAGTGCAGTATACTAAGAGTTCATATCTTTAATATAGATTTTAGAGATTCTATTGATAATACTTTAATGGTTTTATTCTGTAAAAAGTAATCTGCAAAATTTTAAGTTTGCAATATAATAAGCCTCGATCACATAATCAAGTTCAATAACATAGAAATTGCCTAAATCGCTCAATCAATAAATACGAAAATGGGCTACTATTTAATAGATTTCACAAAACAAGAAAATGGCCTACTGCTAAACTCTTAATAGTCGAGAAAATGGCGCACTTACTGCTAAATATCAAAAATAAATTAATTTATCACATAAATAATTGTCCAAAATATACCTTTATTTACAAGTAGGCAAAATCCCATCGTTCTAAAAGTTATTCCTCAATTTATCCGTCCTAACCAAAGCTGTATCATCAATGTTTAAAACCGAAGAAAAATTATTTATCAATTTGCTTTTTCAAATTTAGATTCTGAACTGAAAGCTAAATATCAAACTATCACGTAGACAAGACAGAAAACACTTGCTTCTGAACAGTTCTCAGTTCCAAAATGACACAGTGCATGAACTCTAAATCACAGTATAACACTACCATAAAATATAAACACAAGCTAACCCATAAAATGGTCCAGGGATGCACAACAGAGCAGCACGAGAGCCTAATCCTAAAAAAGAACAAGCTTCCGAATTATGTCAATGAACTGCTTCTTCCCTCCACGTTTCCGCCATATTGGTTTTATTCATGAAGTCATCAGTTAGTTCCCACTTTTTTGTATTCTATTTTCAAGTCATATAGTTATTTCTTCTTTCGTAAATCTTTCTGCTTTTTCCAAACTGGTTTTAACAGAAAATAACAAGGTCATATCTTGTTAATATTTACGACGTGTTCTACCGTAAATTCATTATTTTTAAAATATCCTTTTTCTCTCTCTTTATTTGAGGGAAAGTTCTTTTAACTTTTGTCCTCTTTTTCAGTGTAAAACCTAAATATCGCTATGATTCGTATGAATTTACACACCACGTATACACACACAAATCGTTCACATTTACAAATACAACAGAACAAGCCTATTTATAAATATATATAGATATATACTATATATAATATATAATATATCATAATATACTATTATATAGTATATATAATATAGTATATTATATATATTATTATATATATATATATAACGTTATATCCTATACATATCTTTTGACAGCCAACATAACTATATCTTTTTCCTACATTAGTATATGATTTTTTTAATCTATTTTTTTATTATTCTACAAAAACACCACACATAACATACTTATGCCTACTCTTAATACATATATTTAATTTTATATTTACACTGCAAATAGAATACCAGCCTATAATTTCCTTACTATTCCTTTATAATAATAATAATTTACGCAATGCTGAATTTTCCTTAATTTATACTTCATAATTTTATACCAATCTTAAATAACCAAGCCTATAATGATTCCTTTGCTAAGCTGTGACTTTTTACCTTCTTGGAGGTGGCTCTACTATGGGCCCTACAATAGCGTGAGTCGACGGAAAACGCTGCTTGAAGTGCAATATACTCGTAAAAATTTTAATTATCTGCTGATCACAATCTTAAATTTTGATTATATTTACGGTATATATATAGAAAGCGACCTGTTATGTTTTTATCCTGATCCTGGCAGTTTCGGATATTTCTTTTTTTCATATATTTCTAGTAGCGTCGGGCGGGGTACAATGAATTTAAGTTTTAAGTGGTGACGGACGAATTCAAAAACAAATAATATTAGGTACTATTTTTTAAGCGTGTTTTTACGTGCTCTTGCTCCGTCAGATTATTTATTTATATTAATTTATTTATAACTTAAAAGGAATTATATCCCAAGTAGTAAGAACTCAGCAAAGATGGTCAAGTGATAGGTTCGGATAATCATGTCTCGGCCCTTTATACTAACCGGAATGAACTAGACTAATACGTGGTGAGTATAGGCAACTATTTTCACCCCACTTATCCGGGGGTGGGTCTCTCGGAAGCCTCCTAATATCCTATCTTTGGTACATTTGGGGTGTGCGTGAGGGTTTTCCACACCGCCTACCCCACTTAATCTGTGATTCTATCCCCCGGATTCCATAAAATATATTTATACAGGTATTAGGATAAAATATTATTACCTACTCCCTTACTGTCGCCCATCGTACATATCGAGCCCCTATATATATTTTTAAATTTATTTTAATTAGTATTTTTATTGTTTTTACTTTTTTTTGAGTAATTATAAAGTATATCATATATTATGGCTATAGATTCCAATATGTAGCCGTATTCGAGTGAGAGGTATATATGATAAGGTGACTTGGACTACTATTAGGCCTAGAACTTGGATCTACCTATATTATAACCCGACTACTTACCTACTAAATGCTACTTTTTGAGATTTTTTTTTTTTTTGAAAATCTGAGTAGGGGCACTTAATGTCATTATATATAAAAGCACTATAATAATTATAATGTAATAGTATATAATTTCAAAAAATTTTTTAAATATAAGTTATATAAAAAATAAATAAATAAAAATGAATAAATAGGATAATAAAAAAAAATATAATGTTAAATTCTATTACTAATATTAAATTTTTTATTAAGAATTTAAAAGTTTGATTAACACCCTATTGAGATATTATAGGGTACGACTCTAGGTAATACCACATTCATTGAGTTTTAATTTTCCTGTCACTATTTTAGTCGTAATTATTCAAGTTTTAATATTTTAATTTTACTACATATGAAGAGAGAAGGATATGAGCAGAGAGAGAGTAGAGATAGAGAGAGAGATGTAGAAGAAAGAATGCTTCAGATGAAATTAGAAGAGTTACAGTAATAAGAGAAGGAAAAAAAGAAAAGACAAAGGAGATAGAAAATAGAGAGAGAAAAAAGAAGATAAAAAGAGATAAAGGAAGAGAGAGTATGACAGATATGACGACTACTGATAAAATTGCTAAAAGAAAGAATAATTGATGATATTTGAAGATTCAGAGTGATTTTTATTAAAATTGTCATGTTTTACATTTTAACTTATATATTAATTTTAGACAAACATAAAATATAGTAACGTTATTTTATAGTTAATAAAAGAATGTGAAATTATAAAACGTATATACAAAAAATAGCTATGTACGGTGGAAAGAGAATAAAGGAATAAAGAGAAATTGAGTCAGTGAAATAAGAGTTGTATGAACAGAAAAATCAATGGAAAGTGAGTACACACTAGAGTCACAAGGAGACAGAGACCTACACCATGCAATCAAGTTTTTTAGACGGCGGGAATAGAGAAGCAAGAAAGAATAGAAAATTCAAAGGAATGCAGAAAGATATGTAGGAAGTGAAAGAGAAAGGTAGAGAAGAAGAAACCTCGATAGTGGACATGAATGAGGGAGTAAATAACAAAAGACATCGAAACTGGAGTCTGAAGATCAGAAAACTTTTCAGCCAGATTTAAATGAAGAAGATAAGCATATGACTTCGAAAAGGGTGAGTCAGACATCTGAAAAAAATATATATAAAAATCACAAGTTAAACAAATTTTTTATTTTTTATCATTTTATAAACAAAGTAAAAAAAACAATAAATCTGTCAAGAAGGTGATAAATTCTTTGAAGAGAGAAAACAAGTTATGTGAGTAATTTTTAAGCCTTAATTAATTTAACATTTTTAATGAGAAAAATAGAGATAGAGAAAGAGTTTTCTAAGAATGAAAAGATATTCACGATTAAAAGAATTGTAATACTACCGAGAGAGAGAGGGAGAGAAGAAGAGGAAGGAGTAAGAGAAGGATGAAAGATGAGAGAAGAGAGAAGAGAAGAGGAGAGAGAAGAGAGAGAGGATGGGAGAGAGAGAGAAGGGAGAGAGAGAGCGTGAAGCTTGAGTGAGAACAAGAAAAGAAAAAAAAAAAAAAAGAAAATATTATATTATGATTAATTCATATAGAAAGAGAACCAGGAATCAAAAGCACGCCTCACTAAAGAAAAGGCGAGGACCAACAGTCACGAAACATGAACAACAAAAGGTGAGTAGCGGGGAGCTCATAACAAGCTAAACAATGGGTATGTCGTTTAAAATCGATAAAGATATAGAAGTCATTCCGTAATTATGAGAGAAGGGTTGATATTTCAATAATTTAAGATTTTTTAAGATTGCTTTTTAACGTGAAAGATAAAAGAGCATTGGATTGGATGTTTCGGTTTCGATACCAGTTTGTCCACCAAAATGCTAGACATTGTAATTTTGATAGTAAGAATCAGTACATTTAAGTTGATAAAATTTCAATTTGTAAAATGGGTTTTTGGTCTAATATATGAAATGGTGATTTTTAAAAAACATTCTGCAAATATCAATGTAACAATTGATTAATGAACTTTATGAATTCTATTCCGAGATGAAATCCACCACATTCAGATACCCAATATTAAATATTTATTTTTTAAGCATATTAAAATTAAAAAATAATCAAAACTCAAAAGAGACGTGATTCCTAAAACATGAAAAATAACATATTATATATATATATATATATATCTATATTAATATAATTATATTATATATATATTGAAATTAATTATATTACTAATTATATTATAATATTATATATATATTATAATATACATATTATAATATATATTATAATATATATACTTAAATATTAATATATTATATACTTTATATAATAATATATATATATTAATATATAATAATGAATTATAATATAATATATAATATAATTATATAAATATATAGTATTATAAAATAATATTTATATATATTAAATACTATGTATGTTACTGTAGGATGGTTACTAGGTAGAACCAAGTTGAAGGCCTGATATATAACGTGTCTACCTGAAAAGCTATGAGAGGTTCTAATTGATTAATAAACTCCAATAATATCTATAATTTATATCGTACACTTTATCCCGAAAAAATATCAAGTGCGAGTGGGACAATTTAACGAACCAGAGTACAGGCAAATACAAAACTTCGATAGTAGAGAATACCATTATATTACAAAAACTCAGAGAATAGTTAGCCTCGCGAGATCCCCTTTAACCAATTTATTCATATAGTCATTAATATAATTATATTATTTTTTGGTTAAATATTATGGGAAAGTTTTGTATTGTAAGAATATTAAATAAAAATAGAAAAATAAAGAATATTTTTGCGATAAAATTATATTATTCTCCAATTAACTGACTCACTAACACAGATTTTATAATAAATTCACAGCTTTAAGGTTGGTTTATAAAAAGGTCTATTAAATGAATCCACTTTAAAGCTTCTTATTGATTGAGATTATCAAAAGGATTTTCAAAAAAATCTCAGAATCATTTCCTCTGGCTATTATCCTCAAAAAAAAAGGAATTGAAAGCATTGGTACAATTATGTTTAATTGCCATCTTAAATGTAGCCCGATAAAAACAAACACTTATGTGTTGCCTCGAGCCTACTCTTTAAGGAAAAAAAGTTATCAGCCTCTCAAAGTTGTTCAAAATCCCATGGACTTTTCAATATTGATCGAATCCAGGTTTAAGTCTCAGATTTCAAAGGCCCTCTGAAGTCAATGGTTATGAATAGTTTGTTTAGGTTAGACAGAGAAAATTCTATGTAGAATTAACAAATGTTATCATGAACCTCAAACTAGGATGGCCTAGAACGAGCACGCAGGTCCGCACTAGATTTTATTATAGAGAAAGTCTTGGGAAAGTTTTAAAACTTCACGAGGCTGTAACTTTTTTCCTTAACACTTTGACTGCCCTATTTTCTTCTTCACTATTCTTCATTATTATACTTTTTATCGTGTATTCCTGTGATTTTCAAAAAAAAAAAAATTTTTTTTTTTTTTTTTTTTTTTTTTCGTTTTTTTTTTTAATAACAAAAGTCATTCCAATTGAGCTAAGTGACTCCTCATACTACTTATAAACTATTTTTCCTTCCCCTAAAAGTAGACTCAGGAAAATTTATTTTAAGGTGTTTTTTTGCCTTTCTCGAACTAAAGGTCAGCTATTATCTTCAAGAAAAGAATTGTAATAGCCCTGTATATTTTCAATTTATATAGAATTAAATATAGAAGCAGAAATAATTCTAAAATAGAATAAATTAGAAATTCAGAGAATTTTCTATTTTTCAATCACCTAAATATATTTTTCGTATTATTTTTAAATTAATTATCCAGATTTGTAAACACGATTTAACAACCTCCAGACTGAATTTCAGTTTGTGAATCTGCGTCCCATCATCTATTCCACAAATTTTAATTTTAATAGGGATACAAATAAAAGATTGATTTTATTTTAGTAAGCCGAAAACACCCTTCCTGGACAAATTTGCAAGATACTGTGTTAATGACGGTCCAACCAGATATCTTACTAGTGAAAAATATTATAATTTAAAAAAGACAAATTAATCTTAAAAGTTGTATCAAATTATAAGAAATATTTACAAAATTCCGCGGAAATTAAAACAAATTAAATGAGAATTATAGCTTAACATAATTAATATTCAGGCCATTAACCTTTTTTAAGTCAATCTTTAAAGTTTTAAGACCGCTAAGCACTGTACATACTAACATACAATTTTATGTTCACTAATTATATATATAAGATATATATAATTAATAGGACTTATAACCTGTTAGATAAATAAGGATCACAGTAACAATCTTAACCAAAACAAAGAGATCTGGTTTAGGTTTTGACTCTTACAAGTAGTAAAATCAAAGCCACAAATGCAACAATATAAAGGATTTTTATACCAGCTACAGCTAACAATTTAATTAATTTTTTTGGTTCAACTTCAGTTTAAGGATAGACCCCTACTTATATACTAGCTACCTAGTATCTTTAGTTGAATTGATCATGTGGCTCTGATAGTATGTGATGAATTTGTTAGCGTACTTAGTGTTATAGGTGTGTGTTTGTGTTGTGGTTTTGTTTTGTGATGGCAGAGTTTATTTAGACATAAATAATACTTTCCATGTCAGATAAGCCTTTACTAGTTGCCTTATCAACCATACTCATAGTCCCAATCTTCATTATAGAGAAAAATAGAAAAGTATCGTACACAGGGGCGAGGGATTATAATATAAAACACATATGTTTTAAAATTATTAAATAAACCAGATTGCATACAAAATATAAATCCACCCACAACTATTGTCAAAGATATATTGAAGTTTTATCCGCATTAATTGTAATAATTCATATAGAAACGCTTGCCATTTGTGTCATTCTGCCTATCATAAAGTTAGAGCCTTAGGACGTTGGGGAAAACCAAAGGAAAAAAAAAAATCTTAAGGAAAATTTTCATAATATTCCCGCTTATAATAGAAAAAGTCTAATGTATGTGAGTTGGATAGGGCCAAACTTTTTTTATAAACTTGATAACGAATAAGAAAAGCATTAATAGCCTCAAAAATAATAGTGAGCTACTTTGACAATATTTCGAGTGCCATATTTTAGATATGCGGGATAAATTGAGTAATCATTAGGAGATTAATAGGAATAGAATGTATTCCTCGAGAAAAATTCAAACTTAATAGAATAGACACATTACAGTCAATGGGTTTGTCTATAGTCTCTCCGCTCTATTTTTCCTCATGTAGAGCCGGCATGAAAAGATTTGACTCTCCCGTTCACCATCTCTCCCATATGGAGGAAGAAAATATAATCTAAAAGAACCTACGCTAATAACTCCTCTCATTCACAGGTATGAGTATCCAAACATAATAGGCGGTTAATTCTAAGCTGATAGGAAGCTCCTCAATCATGATAAATCCAACAAAATAATTTAAGGCTAAGACCAATCTGTAGGTAAAATACGAAAGTTGGTCGATAATGAATATAGCGCCTGTGGGTTCCACGGAGAGGGTACATATACAATAGTTTGGTTAAGATCTATAATAATTAGGAAATTTTTATTCAAATTTAAATGTACATGAGATTTGTGAAATATAATAATTATTTATTTATAATTTCATGATATTAATCATAGTACATGATATAAACTTCATTACTGAAGATATTTTCATGTATATAACAATAATCTTAAGTCCAGAATTATTTCGAAGCATTCAAGTATTCTTTTTTCTTACCTGTGTATACTGTGGTGTGTACATTTGTCTATTGGGTGCTGTAGTGAGTAGCATATAATAGTGTGAATGTTCGTGCAGTCGATATTAGTAACAAAATATATGTTTAAATTTTGTAAATTTAAGAAAGAACTATTTTTTAAAAGAAAAGTGAAGATAATAAGTATGGTAAATTATGGGGTAATGAAAGATAATACGTATTTTTCCATCACAATCAAAATTATTAAAAAGGTGCTAAATCTAATAAGTCAGATTCTTTTGTATTAATTTATGTTATATAATTAAATTTACTTATGTAATTTTACTTTCAAAGAATATAGTATTTGACAAACAGAAAACGAAACCATATATAAATACACAGCTAATCCCTACGAAATATTCGAGGGCAGCAGATGAAAATATCGTCGAATGCTGTAAAACAGACCATGACGAATATCAATGCACAAATCGGGCGGTGTAATCGATAGCGATTTAAGATCATGAGCAGATATATTATAATCAGTCACTTGTAATTTCGGAATTTGCCTGGTGGCGTAGTTCCAACACGTTTAGCTCATGTATTTTATACACTATTCCGCCCAATAATCGCAGACTTTTTCACCCCGTTGTAACCCCGGGGCAATACTAAAAAAAGGAGTGACGCGGTTAAATGTTATTGATCCTCAATGCTCTGTGTAACATACGTGATATTTTGGAACTTTTGTAGAAGCTCAAGTGAAATATTTCGTTATTTTATAGGAATAGGAATAAATTATTACTTATGATTTAATTCGTAAGATTGTAATAAAACTTCATTTATAGAAGACTTGCTTTGACTATCCCGAGTGTATAACATTAATGGTCTTGTTTATGTTGCGTTTGAAATACTGAGGGCTATAATTTAATTTTCCAGATTAGATGACATTTGCCACCCAATAATAAAATTTGTTTTTGTTGAAAACGGGGATAAGGTAAAATTTACAACGTTGAATTTTTTTAAGTTAGAGATCTAGTAAATATTGATTTAACGAATTAGCTATTAATACATTTGCATTTCGTATATCTACTAATTTACAAAGTTGATATGGAAATCATATATTTATATTAAATGTGTCATCAGATAACACTTAATAGTATCTTTAAATAAATCGTAAGAACATGTTTTTTGAGCATTTTCTTTTTGCTCTTACTATGTTAAGCAGATTAAATCCTTATTTTTAACACAATTGAAGAACAGTTCATCCCATTTTTTTTGAGAATTGGCCTATCCTTAAGCGCATTATTGAACATATGGTTGCTCCTCAGTCTCATAATGTGAGATCATATTATTTATTGCAGTAGCTTAGACAGTTAGTAACGGAGTGTCACTCTTCAAATTCACTAACATAAAATGTATTTTTACAATTCGGAAATTTAATTTGAAGTCCTGAATAGTCTTTGCACTTAAGTTTTAAATAATTTACAGGTAGGGCATCCGCCCTTAATGTAGAATATACTTACCTGAGATGAATATTAAAAAATCAAAGTAAACACTCCAACAGGTAAAAATTTAAGTTTGCGATGAAAATTTAATTCAAGCGTATGTTATTTATGTATGGGTTGAGAAATTTTCGTTCTTTTGTTTATATATTTTATTCTAAAACCTAGATTATTGCGATATTATTCTTAGTATATGTAGATTATTTTTCGAGTTTTTTCAGAATGTTATAATTAATTTATAATTAAAGACAAATTAATAAAATATAAATATAAAATCCCAAATCTATCTATTATTTGAAAGTCCTATAATGCGTTATGTATGGCAACAATATAATTTGTTTAGGAATATAACTCTGAATAACGCTTTATTACCATCACATTATTAAAAGAGAGTTGTAAGCTTCCATCATCTTATGGGTCGGTTTTTGAAGTAAAATAATTATAAAATAGTAGATTGAATAGTTTAGTCAACCTATAAACTAGTAGATTTAAGAGTTAATAATGACAGGTTTGTACTATTTTGATATCGGTTTTCTATTATATAACAGGATTTTTAGGAGTAGTGAACCGGTAATCACATTTACATAAGCGATTCACATCAGAATTTTGGGGGAGCGTATGGATAATCGTTTAGTCGAGAATAATAATTTTGTAATAGAAAATCTTAATTTATGCTTAAAACAAATTATAATAACGTAAGTAAGGGACTTACTGTATTAGACTTATATATATTAGATTAAAATATATTAATAATAGATAATAAAATATATTTTAGTGAATAATATTTTTTATGTGAATACAAATACTTTTATTTTTTTATTGCAATTTTTTCAAGATTTGAAATTGAAACTTTTTAGAAGTGAAATCTAAGCTGAATTAATAATTTTTAGGATAAAAATAATAGTATTATATAATTATTTGAAACTGAACTTTACAATCTATTAAGAATTTAACAACGTATTTTGTGAATCTTTTGGATTCAAATATACTCTAATTAGGTTTTTAGGATTTTTCAGATTGATTTGAAACTTTTAGGGTGAACTTTGAGAAATATTTAGGATCTTTCATAGATTTGTACTATGAAACTTTTAGGTGATACGAACTGTCCGAAAATATATTAGGATTTTTCCAGATTTGATTGAAAAACGTTTAGGGAAGAAATAACTTCGAGTCATTAATTTATCATTAGGACTTCCCTTAGATTCCTATTTGATCGAGCTTTTAAGCGTGAAATTTTAGAACACACAGTGTTTTAGAATCAATTATTTTTCAAGATTATTAAAACTATGAAGAATCTCACAATAGATTGAACTTTCTTATACACAACTGACACATCATTTAATTAATGTAAGAAATTTTCTTTTAAATATTTTTTATATTATGTAACCTTTTATTTTTCTATACAAATGAGGAGAATTTTAGTTGAAAATTTTTATATGGAAACTTTTACAAATAACGTTAGAGCGTTTTGAGTGTTAACCATGTAGACGTCACTTGAACGCACTAGATATTATATGCTGGGATAGCCCTTAATGATTTTTTTTTTATATTTATATATTGAGATCAAGTTCACATTGTTTAAAAAAAAAACTGTTGACAAAAAAAAAAAACAAATTTAATATTATAATTTAGATACTTGATTACAAAATTAAACTTTTGTAAACATTTCTTGGATCAGTTTTCAGTGACAAGTTATAGATGAACTTTTAAGAGAGTTAATGAGACATATTTTATATAATTATAGGATAAGTTGAACGAGCAAACTGCTAAATAGTATTAATGAATCGAGACAGTTAAAGTTAGTTTACAGACATTATGAGTAATTAGTTTATAAAAACAGGATGGCACACAGAAAAAAAATCAACTTGATTTATTTTCGAATCTAGATTTTTTTATGCAACTTGATTTTTGCTCCGAAAAAAATCATACAGATTTTTTGCTTTTTTTGGATTTTTTTTGCTTATTTAATTATATATATAGTTTTATTATATTTTTTTTTGATATATTTAGTGATTTAATTTCAATAGACAATATAAAATTGAGAAAAATAATATCATAGCAAGGCCTCTCCTATTTACATGTTGTCAAATTTACTCTACATATTGAATTAGTGTCAAAAATGATCATAGTTTACAAACATGTTCTTTATATTTCTTACTCGAGATAGCAATAGTATTATCACGGATATCCAGATTTCTCTTAATCTTATATACTAAAATAACACTGCTTAGGTGTTGCGGTTTCATTGTGTCATTGACTAAAAAATATGTACCTGATTTAAATTAAAGATTTTTAACCTCAGAATAACCTAGGTTTCAAATAAATAATACTATAATCGAACTTTAAAAAAAAAATTATTGTTTACAAATTAATAATTTCGCGTGAAGTCACGATTCTCAAAAAAAATCGTAAATAAATCCACAAAATCCAAAAATCAAAAATGTGATTTTTTTCTCAAAAAATCCAAAAACACATCCCCAAACCTCAGGTTTTGAGATAATTACTATTAAGCATAGTTCATTGACAGACTATGTATGTTTATGTGCATCTTGGAAGAGCTCAATTCGGTTAGCAAGTATTGCCTAGAAGATTACGTCTGTGGAACAGTATTTTCTGTTCCGATGAAGATGTGCCTTGTATAACTTATTTTTTTTGAAAATTAAAAACTTAATGATGAAGTTGAGTTGGCTTTGATTAGCAATTTTAGATCCGTTGCTTGGTCGGTTTTAATGATTTATAAATTTGTGGAACTATTATTGAATATGATAGCTGTACAAAGAGGTGAGGTTCAGTCTTGTAGTTTATCAATTAATTTTAATATAATTACACCTAGAGAATACATTCGGAAATATTTTTGCTTAATTATCTATATTTACTCATTGCGAATTGATCGAGATTGAAGATTAAAATAGAAGCAGGTTGAGGAATAGTGACACATTAAGTGTAAATATCAATAATTAACCTCCTTTGAGAGTTTTTATTTGGTCTAATTAACATAAGGAGTAATATTAATTGAGAGTTCACAGCGTGAAATAAATAGAGTAAACATTTAGAACATTAACTTATAATGTAAAATAATTTGGGGACTCTTATTGTTGTGAATTAATAGAGAATTCAGGATTTATTAGCCTAATATTTAGATTAGTAAGCTATCTAGTAATAATTTCTATTATTATATTAGTACTTGAGAATTTCGGTAATATTGGGTTAAGTTTACGGTATTGAGACCTTGAGGTAAATTAAACTAAAAAAGAACTACAGAACGAAATCAATAGCTACTAGGTTATATAAGGTAAGAACAGAAACACTGTATTATTTATACATATTAGATATATCCAGGGTTATATAGTAAAAGCTAAGCTACATTTATTAGAATATCTATTATTATATTTTATATTAACCACCGCTCTCATTATTATTTCGAATTAAAGCAAACTATTATATAGCAATTATATAACAATTGTTATAATAAATAGTTATCATCTAAATTTTAACTCTATACTACAGTGAGATTTGTTATTGGTGGTGCATGTTCTGACAGTAGGGTAATTGGATTAAGGCCAGTCTATTTGCATAAAACTACGACAGCGGCTACCATAAACACATGCGGAGTTAATTGATTCTATATCAGGAGGACAAGGCCTATCAAATGGTAGGGGACAGTAATAATAATAATAAAAATTATAATAAATAAAGAAATACATAAATATCTAAAGAATATATAAAGTAAAATATTTTATTATCATTAGTTTTGGCTTTTCAACTTAATTACCTACATTAAATGAAATAGAACCTCTCTATTCATGATTTAAATTATGGAGAATTCAAATGCATAAACCAAGAACTAAATTTGCAGAAGTTTATTTCTTTCTTACCTTGAAGCTAATATTTTTTCTTTTGTCTTTCTTTATATACTTTACATGCAGAAACACTGCATTAATATAATAATAATTACGTCCTATGTTAATTGAGGAACCATTACTAAACCAAATTAACTAATGTATTCAAAAACTGAATTTAATACTTTCTTATTTATTAAACTATTTTTCATTTATCTATAACACACCCTCTTCTTCTCCTTCAAAAATTTTAATGAGAGACAATTCATCAGCATTATTCAAGCACAATGAGCTTTGGAACCATATAACATTCCGGACAAACAATCAAAGTGTAAAGACACTGTCCATGATGCATGAGTTCAAAGGGAAGTTCAATAGTGTGAACTTTAATATCTGCTATATAAAGCTAGGAGTAATTCCAGTTTTTACTTAGCTAAAGCTACTCTATTTCTGCTTATTAGGTATCATTATGAATTATAATAATTTTACCTCCATACTTGGTGCGTCGTCAGGCGGGAGGTAACAGGGGGGAAGCTGACCCCCCGTAGAAGTAGTTTTCCTCTTCTCTCAATCAGCATACAATACCTACTTACTTTCTTGCAAGATGCAGAGTGAGGATTTTAGAGTACAGGCCCTTACATCATATGGCTTTCATGTTCCAACAACTAAGGAAACTAGCTTATATTAAAAAGGAAGTAGGTCAGTATTATGATAAAATATTTCTTATACTCTTTAGGATTTGTTATTAGTATTAAATATTATAGGTAGTTATCATCAGTTAATATGATTGGTGCCGCGCTATACTCAGTCTATGCTTCCAGATAACAACGACTCATCTTAATTAGCCTCGCATAACTTTTGCATAATATAACTTAAAAGTAGGTTATTGAGTGAACCGTGAACATTGCTTCAGAATCGTATATGTCATAACCCAACCTGTTCATCGATAGATAATCATAAAAGCTTGAGAGGTAAGACGATAGATAAACTAATTTGATTAGCATAATTAACATAGCTATAAGTACAGTAGTCTATTATATTTATATAATTATAGACTATACTTAAATTTATCGTTTTGTTCAATACGTTATCATTAGTGATAATATATATTATATAGTAATATAATATATTAATATATATATATAATTTATACTTGATGATAAAATTATCAAAACTTACCTGAAGAATAACATTTATTTAGAAATTTCTTTCTTCACGGTTAATAGTAGTATTATATAAATATCTATATAATCAGGCAGACCCGTAGCCAGGAATTTTTTACCAGCGGGGGGGGGGCGTGACTTCCGCAAGTAGTGTAATTATGATTCATTGTTTCAAAGAAATGACGTTCATTTATTATAATTTAAATGAATTTTAAATAAATTTTTAATATTAAAATTAAATTAAATATAGAAAGATAAAAAGATCGTAAAAATTGAAAATTTAATTTCTTTATATATCAATATTACCTCGAAAAATACTTCTCACTATTATGGAATTTAGTTATTTTTTTATATAAATAAGTGTGTGTATATCTAATAAAATATAATATAAAAAAATCTAGATGGACCATTCAAAGCTTCTGTGGACCCACTCATAGATGAAGCCATAGTAAGCCTCGAAGTAAGCCAAGTAAAATTATTGAAGTAAAATACTGAATATAGCTAATACTTCTTATATTATAGCATTATAACAAATTTAATATATATGATAATAGATTAGAAATTGAAATGTTCAGTTCAACTATAAAAGGCAAAATCGGGTCACTACTGTGGAGTGAAAAGAGTTGATGAGGATTTAGGTTGTCAAAAGATGCTGGGAAGGTAATACGTGATCACATCAAAGCAAGAACTTTCTTCTAAAGGCCAAAAGTCTGAACTGACGGTAATTGTGCGATGGCAGAGTACAAAATTAATCTAATGTCAAGGGATCCAACCGCGTATAACAGATCTCATCTGGGGGAGTTGTAATAACTCGGAAGCATCGAGTTCACGGGACCACCTCCGCACAAACGACTCATTCTAATTACCTAACATTAGATAACATCACGCCATGAATATATGAATGATGTTGACGGTCCGTAAGTTTAACGCCACAGTATCTCAATGCCACCAACATTGCTGAAGTCGGAAAGAACCCTCGAACTATACGTAAGGATAATCTTGCAGCTCGGGAAGTTCCCAAGGAATACAGCGACTGGAAGAACTATAGTTCCCAAGGATATACGCAGGAGGGAAGTACTGGGCATTCCACACTCTGTGAGTTGCGCGTGTTGGTATCCCTATCGCTTATGTTGTTTTTCAGGAACCCGCACATTGGCAAGGGATCTAACAGAATACAGATACTTTGGCTTCTAGAGCCAAGTGACCGAGACCAAAGGAGTTCTTGTGAATTTTCAGTCATGTCAACGCCTGGAGAGCGCTTCTAAGAATCTGAAAATCGATGATGATATTTATCTCAGGCAGATCTGGTACTATTCTTTCAAATCGAAG
>JABUQX010033949.1:0-60000 GCA_015478945.1 Trachelipus rathkii | reverse complement strand
ATGATTTGTTTCTTACGGGAGTGGAGCAGCCGAAGAAATTGTTGTACATCGGATACCATTGTGTTTTTAGAATAAGGGGTTTTAAGCGCCTGGAGTGAGCTGAGCGAATCTGAATAAATGACATAAGAGTGGTATTGGCTAAGGTATAGAATCCGCAAAATGGCAATCATTATAGCCATTAATTCTGCAGTAAAAATTGAAGCATAAGAAGGGAGGGGTATGGGAGAGGTTGCGGTCAAGAAAGACAGCAGACGCACCTACAATGTCCCCTGTTTTACAGCCTTCAGCAAACGCTGGAGTAAATCCACCATGAACTGCGGAATGAGACAGGAATGATGCTTTTAACAAGGCAGCAGGGTGGCTAGATTTGGAAAGAGAAGTCAGAACCAGGCAAATGGTGGGACCAGGGAACAGCCAAGGTGTATACCATTCGTCATAGGAGAACAGCAGCAACTTTTGCAAAGGAATGTTGAAGAAGTTTATGATGTTATGAACTGCGCTTGCAAATGGCCAGTAAATAGGATTCTGAGGTATCTTCCGCAGAATCGGTGTCAGAGCAGACGGTAATGGGATTTGAAAGCGAAGATAACTTGTGCACATGATGTATTCCCTTGGAAGAGAGAGTGGCATCACATTGGATTCAACTTCAAGGCTTACCCGGGAGGCAATCAGAAGACTCCAGTGGAGATACGGATCGCCTCGTTTTGGGTGAGATCTAACAGGTTTAGTAGAGTTGGGAATGCCTGACCATATACTACAAAGCCATAGTCCAGCTTCCATCGAATTAGGGAGACATAGAGACGTAAAAGGGACTTGGATCAGACGAGATGACGTAATAGGTCAAGCAAACTATGACAAGTCGTTTTCAGAAGTTTAATGTGATGTGCGTATGTTAAGTAGTCATCTAGAATAAGTTCTAGAAATTTGACTTGTGAAGTTGCAGGAATGGGCGAACCATATAAGGTTGGGTTCGCTGGAAGAAGGTGGCAGGTTCTTCGATTCCCTTTTTCTTAAAAAGCGCTGCTGAGGTTTTGATGGGAAAGAAATGGAAGCCATGGGAGTTACCCAATTTTTAAATATTCTCAATAACTAGTTGAAGTTCCCGTTCTAGAAAAGGCAGCCTGGCACCGGTGGTATATAACGCAAGGTCATCAACATAGGGAGAAAAATTGGCAGTCGCTGAGATAGAAGTAACGATGTCATTAAATCCGAGAGCAAACAGTATTACACTTAGAACACCACCCTGCGGAACGCCTTAATCCAGAGTAAAGTGGCGTAATAGAACGGAAGAGCACCGATCCTGGATGTATCTATTTGACAGAAGGCATTTAATGAAAAGAGGGAGTTGTTCTCGGAAGCCGAGCGAATGGAGTTTTAGGAGAACCATAGATCTTCACGTTGTGTCATAAGCTTTCTCAAAGTCAAGAAAGACACCAATAACCATCGCACCAGTTGAGAGGGCTTCCCGGATGTCATGGTTCAATTTTAACAAGAGATCCGCGTTGTAACGATTTTTGCGAAAACCAAACTGGAAGTTTGAAAAAGTCTGGCGACTCTGAAGAACATGGAGAAGGCGGTCTAAAACCATTTTTTCTATTAATTTACAGGTATGACAGGTCATGGAAATTGGTCTTTATGTTGTCCGCCAACTTCGGATCTTTCCTAGGTTTGGGGATAGGGATTACAAAAGCTGTAGTCCAAATAGATGGTAAAGAAGATACAATAACGATTTTGTTTTACAGATCTAGCAAAAACACTGATGCCGAGAGGTGAATATGACGGAGCATTATGTACGAAATCATGTCTGGACCAAGGGCACCGTCTTTGCTATTCACTGGTGCAGTTTGATACTCTGCAAGTGTAAAAAGACGGTTGTAGGTATGATCTTCCCCCTTCGCTGTGAAAATGTCTGACAGTTCAGTGTTAGCTCTCAATTTTTGAAAGGCTTCAGGATAGTGGAAAGAGCTTGGTGACTAGCAAAACTATAACCTAATACATCTGCAACACCAGCAGGAGCAGAGATCATGTCGGTTATGTCAGGCCCATAACGGAGGACTGTGGGTGAGTTGTTGGAGCGACGAGATATTTTCTGTGCAACTTTCCATACTAAAGGAAGGGGAGATGTGGACTTGACGGTCAAAATATAAGTTCGAAAATACTGTTTTCGTGTTTGGCGATTAATTCGTCGAGATCTCGCCGCAGCTGCTTTAAAAATAATCATGGTTGAAGGGTGGTGGGTTCTTTAATATTTCCTGCTGAGGGTTTCTTCCTCTTCTCTCCGATGGCAATGCGCACTTGAGACCACCAAATGGTTGCCGACTGCCTACCTGCGCAAGATTGCGGTCAAGCTTCCGCTGTGATGATGACTTGCTGGAAGAAATGAAAGGCATCATCAACAGTCGGAAACCACTTATTGAAGGGAGAAAGTGGGTTAGCAGTGACCTGATTAAAAGTAGCCCACTCCGCTCGTTCATAGCACCAGCTGAAGTTGAATTTTAACATTGGGCTCGGTATAAGCTCATTTAAAGCTATTTGGTAATGATCACTGCTGTATAAATAATCAAAGCGGGACCAGGTAAAGCTATCCATAAGAGAATGGGAGCAAAAGGAAATATCAATACAGGAAGAGGTCGTGTATCTAAACGTTCCATAGGTAGGAGTCCTATGTTAAAGGCATCCCAGGGAAAAGGGTGCTAGAAGATTTACAAGGATCTTGGACTTAGACAAGGTGACAGAGTCACCCCATAATGGGTGACGGAGGTTGAAGTCTCCTAGTAGAACAACCAGAGTTGGGAACTGCTTAAAAAGATCAGCTAAATCGACCATAGTAACTCACTAGTCGGATCCAAGTAGATCGAGCAGACAATAAGGTTGGTGGACAAATGAATTCGTGCTGCCACTGCATAAAGTCTAGTTTGAAGAAGGACTGGAGAATAGGTGACAGATTTATGAATGAGCATTCCTGCACCTCCCCTATCATTGTCACCTCTTTCTATAGAGGTTATCCGCGATTTATATTCCGACCGGTTCAAAGAGTCGCGATGACATAGTCAATGCTACAAATGTTTATTAGTTGCAGACAAGTTCTTCAAAATTAGAGTAGTAGCCACGATAATTCCATTGAAGTAAGGTGACATGCTACGTTGTTATAAATATTATGAGAATGGTCTTGTTGAGACAATTTTCTCTTTGTGGCTAAAGGCAATGTTAAAAGTGGGTTTAGATGGGGAGGAAATGCCGAGACGTGGGTTTCGACGAGAAGGGACAACAAATCCTGGTGGTAAAGAATAGTCATACAACAAAGATTTGGGTTGTATAACCTCTTTTGGGAAGAAGTTTTCGGTGGTATTTCGTGAAGGGGATTCTCCATGAATACGAGATAAATTAGATCAACCAAGTCCATCTTATTGTGTAAATTTGGTTGGCCATTGGAAGAGCAATCAATATGCTCATATTTAGGAATGGGAGCGATATCAGTATCTACCAGGCAAGCAGATTCAGAAATGTGTGGTGAATATGGAGTTGTTTCCATGGAAATGGGGAAAGAAGGTGTCACCAGAATAGTACCATCTTTTTGAAAAGATGTTGGAGTTGCGATATTGGGATCCGATATAGGATTCGTTGGGTTGGCAAAATCTTCTGCTGGAGATTTTGCCAGTAAGTCATCATGCGAGTGATTTTGGGAGACTTTACAATTTGAGTTAAGATGAGAGACCTCTGGTTCCCCTTTCATGCGTCAATAAATGCAGAACGCTTGGAGCGTTTGAGGCATTTACGTTGAACGGTTTTCCATTCACCTCTCAGAAGCTCAGGAAGCTTTGCAAAGAGAGTGGGTTGTCACATCAAACTCTATTTGGGAGCTATTATCCATTTCATCCGCTATAGCATAGATTCTTTTAGGGAGTGTTGGGATAGGAAATTCGGAAGAAGAGTTATAGGTGGATTCAGAAGAGCTGGAATGATCTTGCAAACTACCAAAGGGTTAATTGGTGGGTTGTTCGATGGCTGTGATTGTTTGGGTACAATCTCTTGAGGATATTGCTTTTGTCTCAGGAATAGACTTATGGCAGGGTCTCTTCTGAGTTGCATTTTTGCATCTATTGTCAGTCTGTTTTGGTTAAGAATTTCGAATGCTCTGTATTTTAACGAATAATCTTAAGCTTGGTGATTATTCTTTTCTTTGTGTTTTAGGAACACCTTTTTCAGGAATTTGAAATACTGGGATGTGGATTAGGGGACAGAGACAAAATAAAATAAATAAAAGAACATAAAGGAAATTAAAAAATGCAAGAACGAAACATAAAACATCAGAACATCTTAATGATAACTTTAATACTACAACTATGGAGTCACTGATGTTAAACTCAAGGGAACGATCGCACATTTACTGCTATTCGAACGATAAAATAATAAAAAATGAAAATAATCAAATTATTCATTTTTATTTCTTTTTTCTATTGCCCACACACACACACACACATATATATATATATATATATATATATATATATATACTATATATATATATATATATATATATATATATATATATATATATATATATATATATCAAGAGATTGGGAACTTCAGCTCTTTAGTCTGTTAGTCTCTCCAAATGGATTACCGAAATCGGTGCGGAGGTGCGGAGTCATCAGGAAATTAGCGGACTTGAACGTGCGGATCAAAGATTTCACTCTTTTGTTCCACTTTACTTTGAAAAAATGAAGTATAGTTTGCAATTAGATTCGGATTGATTTAGAATAAGAAATTCAAAGATTTTTATTTTCAGTTTATAACTAATTATACTTTAAGTCTAAGACTACCTGTTTTTATAATTAAACTTCCAAAAATAATCTCAACCTCCTTAATGGTATATATATATAATAACATTAAATTGATTTTATAGACTGAATGGCTATTACCATCATCTATAACTTTAATTATTTATATTATTACTATAATAACAGGCAATATCTAAATCAATTCTGTGTGAAACCAAATATATATATATATATATATATATATATATATATATATATATATATATATATATATATATATATATATATATATATATATATATATATATATATATATATATTTGGGTTTTACAAATATTATTCTATATATATATATATATATATATATATATATATATATATATATATATATATATATATATACTATATATATATATATATATATATATATATATATATATATATATATATATATATATATATATATATATATATATATATATATATATATATATATATATACTATATATATATATTTGTATATATATATATATATATATATATATATATATATATATAACTTCTCGAAGCTGATACGTAGCATTATCATCGACTCTGCAGGCGTCAGGCTTCATGGATTCTACTAAAGTGTTGGACGAAATAGACCTTCTTTACAGGGTGGACAGGGTGGTCAAAATATTTCAGAAGGAGGCAGAATGATTTAGGTGAAGACCTTAAATTAGGCTGGAAGCGAAATAACACCAGCACTCCTCTCACCAAGGACATTTTCCCTTTCAGAATAGGCAGGGTTGTTGAACTGTTCATAAAATATCACATCTCCCCTAGCTTCTGCTACTGTGGAGAATATTTAGTATTACTTTGAGGGCAAAGAGGTCAGGCTTAACTGCTTTTAATTTTGAGCAGCTAATCTTTTTGAAAGGTTATATGGATCTCTTTGTCCTTGAAAAAGACAATGAGGTCGTAGAGGAAAAACTTCCGCCTTTCTAAAATATTCATTCAATTTTCATATAATATTACCATTCTTAAATTTTTTACAGTAAGGATATATACCACAGTATATATATTACCAGTAGGTCAGAAAGATAGGAATATTGTCGGGCATTTTCTGATATGCCCTTTAAGAATTGAAAATAAATTCATGTACTATTTATGACGTTTTCGAGCATAAAGTAACCTAGCAATATTTTAAAAACAAATAGTCATTAAAAAAAAAATTTAACCACGATAAATATTAAAAATATATATGACTTTAGAAATAAATTTTGCTAACTTCAAAGCAATTTCTGACGGGAAAATTTGTACATTGCACACACACACAAGATGGTCAGAAAATTATAACATACTGTATATTTTTACTATATATACTATTTAGTATTTAATATTAAAACCTTTTGTGAAGTCGCACATTACGGAAAAGGTGCGGACGTGCGGACGTGCGGACTTGCAATAGCGGAGGTTTGATGGTCTGAATAGGTGCGGATGAGCGCTAGCGGACTACGTTTTCTCGAGGTGCGGAGGTGCGCTAGCGGACTACCCCTAAATGAGCGGGGTGCCCACCTCCTGCTATATAAATATATATATATATATATATATATATATATATATATATATATATATATATATATATATATATATATATATATATATATATATATATATATATATATATATATATATATATATATATATAGTACTCCATTATAACTTTGTAAAAATTTTAATTTGTGTTGCTAAAGTTTGCGCAAGCAAAATTTTACCATAAGTCGAAATGAAATAATTATAAACCCGTCCTGTTGAGATACTCTTCAGTCGATTAAATTAACAATAAGAAAAATCAGAAGAAATAAATCTCACTCAAAGATACTCTCTCCCGAGTTCCTCCAACTTCAAAACGCAACTTTCGGCGGGAGGTAAATTTGAGGAAAGGCGCGACTGAATCTCTATCTCAAGTTTTCCAAATGAAGAGTCGGGCAAGAGGGAGGTGAACAGCGCCGAGCAGTCCGTGAGCTACTAATTTAACCCACGAAGAAGAGTATGCCAACAGAACGGACTTCTGTTGTTACTTCTTCACTTTCATTGAATATCTTGACTTAGTTTTGAAAAAATACAACATTCAAATATGGTTTTATCTAACAATCATCTAATTTAGGATTGCTTTATAAAAGTAGCATAACAGCAGGATTCATCCTATATATATATATATATATATATATATATATATATATATATATATATATATATATATATATATATATATATATATATATATATATATATATATATACTATATATATATATATATATATATATATATATATAAATCTATCTATATATGCCTGCTCTCATACTATATATATATATATATATATATATATATATATATATATATATATATATATATATATATATATATATATATATATAATAAAATATATATATATATATATATATATATATATATATATATATATATATATATATATATATATATATATATATATATATATATATATATATATATATATATATATATATATATATATATATATATATATATATTATATATATATATATATATATATATATATATATATATATATATATATATATATATATATATATATATATATATATATATATATATATATATATATATATATATTTATATATTTAATTATTTGTTATAATAATAATAATAATAATAATAATAATAATAATAATAATAATAATAATAATAATAATAATAATAATAATAATAATAATAATAATAATAATAATAATTGCATGTCACAGGAAAGTTTCTCTTCCCCCTCGTTTCACCGACGCGTGAGTTGTTAGATATTTATTTGCATATATAATATATATATTTAAATACCTAATACCGATTTTCATAGCTCTCGTATATCTCTATGGAGTTTTAAAGAGAAAGACCCACAAAAATGAAAAGAACCTTTTTAAATTTATACATTTAACAATGAAAACCAAATTTCATAAGAGAGTTACCCAAACAAACAATCTCTTAATTTAAAAATCAAAATTAGTTTAACATTTCGTAAAATGCTTCGGGATAATGTTAACAACGAGATAAATAATAAAATATATAAATTTTAGGAAATAAAAAGGTAAATAAAGAGGGAAATGGGGAAGGAAGATTCTTCTTCTTCTTCTTCTTCTTCTTCTTCTTCTTCTTCTTCTTCTTCTTCTTCTTCTTCTTCTTCTTCTTCTTTCTCTTCTATGCAAGAATCCTATGCGAAATTTTAGGACTCTTTTGTTCAAACTGAAAAAAAACGTTCATATCCTTTCATAGAGAAATAAGATACAAAATGCTTGACAGAATTTTAGTGTAGAGATTTCATTCAATTTCTTTGTTTTCTCTTCTAATATATATATGGAAAGAAAAAATTAAAAGGAATATAAAAGGAAATGGAAAAAGGGAACCAAATAAAACTCCAGACGACTAACAAAGACATTTCATTATTGTTATTTTCTGTTTGAAACAGCAGGACATTATCTATTATTAAATAAGCTTCTTTTTTATAGACATGTAGTCATGTCCACTAATTGCGTTTTAGATTTTTGTGTGCACTTTATAAATATATATATATATATATATATATATATATATATATAAATGCATATATATATATATATATATATATATATATATATATACTATATATATATATATATATATATATATATATATATATATATATATATATATATATATATATATATATATACTATATATATATATATATATTTATATATATATATATATATATATATATATATATATATATATATATATATATATATATATATATATATATATATATACTATATATATATAGATATATATATATATATATATATATATATATATATATACAAGAAACATTAAATCTATTGAAAAACAAAATATATATATATATATATATATATATATATATATATATATATATATATATATATATATATATATATATATATATATATATATATATATATATATTCTATATATATATATATATATATATATATATATATATAATATATATATGTATATTATATATATATATATATATATATATATATATATATATATATATATATATATATATATATATATATATATATATATATATATATATATGCTATATATATATATATAAATATATAATTATATATATATAATGCTGTTTAATCTTGGGTGGCGTATACGACACCTTTGATGGCGCCCAAGGCAAAAACGTTCAACGGTGTGAGGTCCGGCGAACGTGGAGGGTAGTCAACAGTGCCTCCCCGACATATTCATCATTAAAGGTAGTTAGTATTAAGCTTGGTTCTTTTGTCACTGGCAAAGTGAGCTGTGCAGCCATCCAACTGAAACCACATGTGACGTAGATTTAACAGGATACCACTCAAAGACACTCGAACCCATTCCGGAAAAATTGAAAGAAGTTCTGGCCGCTCAGGCGGTCAGGTAGAAAATAGAGGCTGAGAAAATCGTAATCCAGTAATCCCAACAACACATTTCATTTAAATTCGCATTGGTAATGGAGCTCCTTGATGACATGAAGATTCTCCTGCGCCAACACGTGGCTGTTTTCCTGGTTGTAAGTGTCACGTTCACCAAAGATGGCTTCGTCCGTCTACAACACCGATTCTGGGTAACATCTGTTCGTATTGCGGAGGTATAATTTCGTTGGTTGTCGCTTACCTATGCACTACCTTCATATCTCGCATCTCGGCATCTCGTGCGTTAGTGTTTGCCGGTGTCGCAATATATAACTTATACACTTGATAGGTGTGAGCTGTATCTTCGTAATGGAAACGTTAACGAGCTTAAACGTATAGAAGAATATCTTCCTATTTCCCATCAATGTACCCGTATCTGAAGTGCCGCCGTTTCATTCTGGGACACCCTATATATATATATATATATATATATATATATATATATATATATATATATATATATATATATATATATATATATATATATATAAATATATAATATATATATATATATTTAAAAAATTTATATATATATATATATATATATATATATATATATATATATATATATATATATATATATATATATATATATATATATATATATATATATATATATATATATTCAATAACATCTACTCTTCATTCCACCATTTACTGTCGTTTTATTTTACTCTTTCGGCCAATATTACTTTCCACAGACGTCCATTTATGTCATCAATATTGTTTCTTTAAAGTCTTCCATTCCTCTTGCTCCTTCTTCTCATCTTATGATATATATATATATATATATATATATATATATATATATATATATATATATATATATATATATATATATATATATATACTCTATATATATGCACCGATTTGGAATAACATATGAAGGAGGTGTGTTTCAGACTAGACACTATCAGTAGTGTAAATGAAAGATTGAATAGCTGCTAAGTCTGGGGTCAGATATTTTACAGAGAAAGGATGAGACACCATGGAAAGATGAATTACACAAGCTGTCCTGAAAGGAGGACGTACTCGAACAGAGAATTCAGAAGAACGAATCCATTGTAATTGCTTTAGTATCAGGAGAGGGATGCAACAGCTCGACGACTAGAAAGAGACTGGAGAGAGTTAGTGAGAGTAGGAGTTTACAAGTCGTGTGATGCATACTTCATACAAGAGTAAAACAGCTCTTATATACAGAGCAAGCAACAAGATTGGTGAAAATAAGTTCCGAAGGCTCCTCAGAACACCCAACATCTTAGAAGTTTGGTTAGAAAAGAAGTAATGGGATCTCTCTATAATTTAGCCTTGTTCAGTATTCAAAATCTTAACACAGAGTTGGGTTATATTTTTTTAGAAGATATTATAGTTATTGAGTTCATTTGTTTAAGTGTAACATGAAGAATATTTGGACATTGGATAACATGTCTTTATTTTGAAAGTCAGTCTCTGCTAAAGCCTCTGTATATTGGTATTGTACCGTTTCGCAGGCGATGGATGTGAGCATGGGATTGGGCGTGCGTGGTGTTAGTGGTGGCTGGGTGATGGTGAAGTCTTGTTGTACTGGTTCTTTGGCGATCAACAGACAACCTAACTTATAACGTAACTAAACCTATCTAACCTAAACTAATGCCTGTGGCGAGCTGTACGTGAAATTTTTTTGATATCGTGTCGACCAATTGACCTGTCAACCATTTTCCCTGTCGATAATTTGGCCCAATCCCCGAGAGAAGATCATTAATGGAAAGTAGGAAAAGAGTTTGGATAGGACAGAACCCTGAGCAACAACAACATTATTATTAGACTTAAAGGATAAAAGGTTCTCATCTACAACAACTGCGATAGAAGTAGAACGACTGGAAAGAAAATTTGAGAGAAAGATTGATACTGTAAGAGGGAAGCTTAGAAATCAAGCCAGACAATCGAATGCTTTCTAAATGTTTAGCTCCACAGCAAGATATTTACCGAAATGCCGAATAAAAGAAGACCGAGAATCAGGGAGAAGAGAAAGAAGCGTTTCTCACCCACGCCGCACTCCTTGGTCATCAGATATTAGATTTGAAGAACTGACATCTTTACAAATCTTCTTCATGAAAATAAATTAGAAAACTTTAGAGAAAACAAAGGTTAAAGACATGGGACAATATTTAAAGAAGTGTGAGTGAGGTCCTCTTCTCAGCAACAGGAATGGAATTTGAGCACAAGTTTTTAAAGCGGGAAGGAGAAGGTCGAAGTTAGAATTGACCGAGGAATCAAACACTATTAATATGGCAATAAGTATAATATATTTTATATAATATATTATATAATTATATATAGTAATATATATATATTGATATATATACATATATAATAATATATATATATTATATATATTATATAATATATATCATATATATATATGGTCAGTGTCTAAAGCTTGACATCATGTTAACTCGAGAACGGCAGCACCTAAAGTAAATTATAATTATATATTGGAATCAGCGGAAAATTAAAAGAGCGTTTTTATTTTATTTTTTTTTATTATTTTATTCATAATTTGCATGCCAATTGTAGGATAATATTTAAAAATAAAAAAATCACATTTAGAGGCTCGAGCCGACGGGGGACAGAGGCGCAGACGAGTCCCCTCGTCACGGGAGAGCGAGAGCCCGGACTCTGCCTCTTTGCCGGATTGTACCATATGGTATCTCCTTTAGTTAGTAAAAAAAGACAACTTTACTTACTTTACACTTTGTATTATTTTACTAAGGAAATGAAATACTTAAACCGCAAAGATGCCAGGAGTCGGGTCTCTCGGCCTCCCGGTGGACGATGGGGTGGACTTCCGTCCCCCCCTCGTGTCCACCCGTCGGTCGGACCCTTGAATGAGAGGAAAAAAATGCTTTTTTTTTAAAATGTTTCGACGCAATTAAATGAAAAAAAAACTTCTCCTTAGAATTTTCCGGTGATTCCAAATAATAATTTGTTTTTACTGTAGTTGCTGCGCCTTTCGAGTACATGATGTTCAGTTATTGACACACTGACCTATATATAATATATAGGTATTATAGTACTATACTATACTACAAAGTATATAATACCACAAAATCTAACTATAACACACATTATATATATAAATATTTTATATATTTATATATATATAATATTATATATAATTATATAATATATTAATATACTAGTATATTAGTAAGTATGATCCGTTTCTTTCCTGAAAATTTTAACAACCGGTTTCTCTACTTTGTAGCTCACGTATATATGTTATATCTATATATATATATTATAATATTATTATATAATATATATATATATATATATTTATATATATCATTATATATACTATATATATATATATACTTACTATATAATATATATTTGTATATAATATATATATATAATATATTATAATATATATATATTATAATATATATATATTATATATAATATAATACTAATATTTATATTATACTATATATTATATTATATTTATATGTATATGTATATGATATGTATATATATATATAATATATATATATATATATATTATTATATTATATATATACTATATTATATAGCTATATATTATATTATATATATATATATCTATATATAATTATATACTATATATAGTATATAAGATAATATATATATTATATATTATATATATATATATAAATAATATATATATATATATATATAAGTATAAGTACGTAATAGTAGCGGTCAGGATAATACCGCAGTATATCAGTATCTACGTATGTACTATAAGGTAAGTAATATGATAAGCATATACCAAGTAGTATACCTGATATAATATCATAATAGAGAGGAAGAGAGAGAATTAGAGAGAGAGAGAAAGAGAGAGAGAAGAGTAGAGAGAGAGAGACGAGAAAAAAAAAAATTTATTTATAGGAACAAAATTATACGTCTGTTATTATTCCTCAAAAATTTATAAATAAACATAAATATATGGAAAAAATTAATTTCGATTAAAACAAGAAAATTTCCTCTTAATTGTCTACTAAAGAGTACCAAATTATCATGATTTATGAGTGCATAAAATATAAATTATTATTTTCTTTTTTTTTTTTCTTTTGTTTACTAAATCACAATAACTTCTGGCCATGAACAAAATTTATCTTATATCTGATATACCATAAATAAGTTATTATATATATATATATATATATATTATATATCTTATATATAATATATATATATATATATAGTATATATAATTATATTTATATATTATATATAATATATATATATATATATAAATATATATATATATATACTTATATATATATTATATAAATATCATAATACTCATTACTCTACTATAGTACATAATAATATGTATATATATTAATAATTATATATTATATATAATACTATATTATCTACAGGTATATAGTATATATATATATAATATATACTATAACTATACATATATATAATATATATATATAATATATAGATATAATAATATATAAATAGTATATATATATAATATATACATATATATGGCCTATATATATAATATATTACTATATAATATATTATACTACTTATATATAGATATATATATATATAATATAATATATATTTAGTATAATATATATATATGTATAATATATAATATATATACTATATATAGTAATATATATATTATATATATATATAATATATATATTATATATATATATGTATTAAAATCTAAGAACTGCTAGCTCAAATAAAGGACGACCGCCTGCAAATACTGCTAGGAATATTCATTCGTAATATTATTACTAAACTAGTAGGACGTACAAGGTCAGTATAAGAAGATATACTCTAGCCGCTAGTACGTAGTAAGATCAATGTATATTACATTTAGTATAGTAATTCTAGCTTAATATAATATAGACATGGTGCCGGTATATTGATATAATATGTATATAGTAACTATTACATAATATCTATAATATGCTATCTATATGATCCCTTTGTATACCATATATATATATATACATATATAATATTATATACAAATATCATATTTTAATTAAGTAAATTAATTTAAAATATATATATTAATATTTAATATACATACTATATATTTAAATTTGTATTTTTTTATTAATTTACGCCAGCAGCAAAATATTGGAAATTGTATCGACAAATCTAAAGCAATTATAATTTTTAGGAGTATAGATAGAATCTCCAAGTATTCAATAAACTTATATTTCACAAGAAATTTTACCCCTAAAACTTCTAAAACGAAAATCGGCAATGGCAAAGTTTTAGTATTAAGTCCATAGAGTAAGCACTGTTTCATATCACAAAGCAATATAGTGGCTCTTCTGACAAACAATCAAAATTCGATCACACCCAGTGAAAAGAAGAATATTCTCTTCGAAGTTTAAATTGTTTTGAAGGCCAAAATAGCTCTTTCTTCCATCGTTAGGATTAGGAATACAGAGGGCAAGAAAACGAAAAAGAACTGAAAGAAAACATTTATGACAAAAGAAATGAGAATGATAAAGAAAGCATATCGCAATGAAGAAGGAGTTAGTGAAGAGATGATAAAGGAAGCTAGATCAGGTTAAGTTGTGTTAGGTCGCTCTGGTTAGTGAAAAAATATTAAATAAAGAAATATTTAAGCAAGTTTTGGAGAACTTCGATTAGAAAAACGAAAAAGGATTCTTCAACGAAATTCAAAGTCTTATTTGGGTTGGCCAAATATTGTGAAACTGGTACAGTAAATAGCAATATGGGGGCCATTTTAAAGTTGACAATTGCTAATGACAGAAAGACCTAATTTGATAAATTTTTAGAGAATTAAACAGAGAAAGCTTAAAGATGAATAATAGTTATTTTTTTTGCGCATAAATTAAATAACAAAGATTGATGTATCGAAACATAAGATAAGTTAGAGACATCTTTATTCCACCATCTCCAATTGAGGGTAGAGTACATAGGCCGATAGAATAATAAGAATATGAAGCTATTCTCTCCTTAGATTTAGCTTTCGTCTTACTCAGCCGTAAATTGCAGTACATTACTCTTAAGATCGCGGTGGTTATAATATATATATATATTATAACTTATACTATATATAGTAATATATACTTATACTAATAATTAGATATATAGAGCTATAATATATATATATATACTATATAATATATAATATTATATTATTATATACTATAAGTATTATATACTGTATGCGCGTATGAGTTTCTAATAATAAAATAATTGCTTTTATAATCTTTAGGTATATTTGTAAGCTAGAACTCTTGTGGAGCAAAGCTTTTTCTACTATAGATGAGGGAAACCACGCTCAACCGTTATGTATTATTATTATGTAAACATGGCTTCCATCTTCTAACTCACACAACTGTATTTATAATTCTTTTTGTTTTATATTATTTAAACTTGAAACAGCCATAAGGTCTTCTTCCACCGACGGCAATATTCGGACGCCAAACGAGGAAGAGTTATGTGTCGGCCAAGACGACTCAGTTGCCGTTAGGCGCGCTCGTGGGGCATTGTCCCTCGCACGCTAAAATATATATAATTTTTTGTAATAAAATAAAGGTGTTATACTATAATTAATGTTCTTATAAAGAAGATCTCTTTTAGTGTCATTTGATACGCTAAGTTGATTCACAAGTGGAAAAAAGGAGATAAAAAATTAGAAAGAACGGTGATGAAAGATCGAGTAACGGAACATCGAGCATTATAGCTATTTGCCCCACCTTGCAAATGTTCTAAAAAATCAATATGTTATATAATATGGGGATTTAAGTATTCGAAAATATATTAGAAGGGTCTGTGGCCCCTAAATTTAGCACTATACCAAATAAAAATTTAATTATCTATTTAGAGAAACAACAATGAAAAAGAATGATTTAATAAAAGAATAACATCGAATCTATTTAATACAGCCTCGCATCTTTTAATTATTGTTACGAGGTATGAGTGATCTATTCTAGGCTGGTTTAATTGATTAATTGCTCTCATTCTACTCGTGCCATTGTGGGACAACCAGTATTCGTTGACTGGCGGAATATATTACTTTTGATAAAAAGGGGCCAATGAGATTAATAAATATAATAATATTAAATAACTAATTAAACTCAACAATATTATTACTCAAGTAGAAAGAAATTTTTTTTAAAGTTATTAAAAAGAGTAAGTCTTGAGGGTACTATATTATTAATGCTAAAAACGTAAGCGATAACGTGAAGAAAAGATTCCCTTGTAAAAGAAGGAAAATAAAAAAAGTCGTTTATTCTAAAATTATGCTTTCCAAAACAAAAAAAAAAAAAAAACGACCGCGCATTTCCAAGAAAGAACACAAGAAAAGAAAATCTTCTTAAGCGAATTCAGATACCAGAAGCTTCGTCCTGCTACTTTAAACGGGGGAGGGCTAGAAGAGAGCGCTCCCGCCACTAAAATTCGCGCCAAACAGCACTTTCGTGTAAAGCTCTAGTAAATTGAAATCAGAACAGCGAGCTAAAAGAAACAATAACACAACGAAGAAAATCAAAGCCCTCCACGATTGAAGACGAGCCATAATAAATAAAAACTTGGGAAAGAGTACACAAATACCCCCACAAATTATTCAAATTTCGCCTATATGCAGAACGAACTAAGCTCAAAATTGCTGTCCGTTAATGTACTGAACCTCCTTGTGATGGCGCTAGAAGAATCAAGGAAGTCCTCTCCCGCTCAAATGGTATTTTAAGTCTTGTATTAATTAGTTTAAATACCCTTGGTAATATTTTTGTTTTATTGAAAAGTAATTCTAAAATATATCTATAATTAGGTATAATCTTTTTATTATAATGGAAAATCAGATAGGCTTCTTTTGTGTCTTATGATAATTACTAGGAAATCTTGGTGTCTATATTAATAAACGTGTACATATGTTAAGAAGGTGGGAATTCCCCATACCTCGGTACTCTTATCCAAAATCGGCGGTAGGGATGGGGGTTGGTGTGTACGAGACGCTTGTAAAGACCGGACTTTAGGAGGATACCACGTTATTATTCATATAATCAAGTTCCTTCTTTGAGAAAAAAAAACTTTGTAACTGGTATTTTTTAGGAATAGTAAAATTATATTTTAAAATTTCGTGTGAAGCGGCCTGTGTAAAAGTACGTTATAATGATATGATAAATATTCCTTTTGAGACAGAAAGGAAAATTGGTAATATCGTTTTTAAGAATAAGAAAGATTGTAGCTAAAAACATTTTGTGAGGTCTGTACGATCGGGTTTTAAATGCATGACCTTGAATTCCCATATTTTTTCAAACGTAATTCTCAGAGCGAACAAATGATTAAGTTTGAATAATTAGCCATTAGGAGATCTATCTAATTAAAATTATTTTTATAATTAATGTGTGTTCATGGTGCCCCGAATTGTTATATTATTGTTCGAGAATTAATATTAAAAGCATATAAAAATTATCCTTACTAGAACGAAAAGTAAAAACACTTTCGATTCAATCTGATTCCATGTGAAGAGAGGAGAGAGTTATCTCCGTCCCCAAACTCACAGACTGGACTATGACGTCCATCTCGGCGATAGGTGCAGGTCTAAAGCAGAAGACTCGAGCGTTTTAAACAAAAAAAAAAAAACAAAAAAAAAAAAAAAAAAAAAAAAAGAAGGTTTACCAGTAAAATTGTAAATAAATCTACGGAATATTTTTGCCGACTTTAAAAATTTTAAAAAAAAAATGTATTTTTATTTAGAATTGAAGGTGGGTAATCTTTGATGTCAACCCGGTAATGCACCATATTACTACGATAATATCTCTATATAAAATATATGCTTTTTATAATCGTTAGTATATTTGTAAGCTAGAACTCTTTGGAGGCAAAAGCTATTCTTATGAGAGGCGAGAAACAACACTCCAACCATTTAGTGTATTATTATGTACGTAAAATTTACTTCCATCTTCTAAACTCACCAACTGTTTTATTCTTTTTGTTATATATTATTTAAACTCTGATAACAGCCAATAAGAGTCTTTTCCCTGACCGGCGATATCGGACGCCAAAAAAACGGGGGGGGGGGGGGGGGGAGGAAGAGGTAGTTCCGGGCCAACGACATCCAGTTCCGTTAGGCGTGAATATAAAATTGAAATAGTATCAAAACATAAATATTATTTTCTGTAATAAATTATAAGAAATATAAATTATAATTTAATGTTCTTACAATAAAGAATCTTTTAAGTGTCATTTGATACGCTAAGTTGATTCACAGTGAATAAAAAGGATAAAAAATTAGAGAAGAACGGTGATGGAAGAATCGAGTAAGGAAACATACGCATTAGTATTATTGCCACCCCCTTGCAACAATGTTCTAAACATAATGTGCTATGATAATATGGGATTTCAAGTATTCAGCAAAATATATTTAAAGGGTTTCTGTGACCCCACTCCGATTATTTATACAAATAAAATTAATCTTATTATATAACTATAAATAAAAACAACAATATGAAAAGAATGTTAATAAAAGAATAACATCGAAGTCTAAATTAATACACCTTCCATCTTATTAATATGTGTACCCGAGGTGTGAGTGATTTAATTCTGGTTTAATTTTGATTAAATGATCTCATCTACTCGTGCTACATATATATATATTATATATACTATATATAGTATAATACTATATATAATTATAATACTATTAGTAGATATAATATATAATATATATATATATAATATTATCATTATATATATTATAAATATATAGTATATATATATTATATAATATATATTATATATAATATATATATTATATATATTATATTATATCATAGTATATATATATGAATATTTTAAAAAATATTATTATATATATAAGTATATACATATATGATAATATATATACATTTATATATATGTATATATATATATATATAATATATATATATATATATAATATTATAATATAATATATATATATATTATTTATCACTACTATTATACTATATTATTAGATATCATAGTGGGTGCTCAGAATGGACTCGTTCGCTATCGACCGGTCGGTCGATCGCGAGAGGCCTGTGGTTCGATCGCAGCAATTTCTTAAGTTTGTAGACTCGACTAACATGCCGTTGCATAAACTCTTGTGTGTAACCACAGATGGCAGAGTCCCGCCTGACAAGCAGCAATAGGGATTCTTGTATGTATGCCTAGCTAATGTAATTATCTCCAAAACTTTTTTTCTTCCGCATTGTATTAATACACCAAACAAGCACTTTGGTGGAAAATTTATTAAATATGAAGATGTAATGGACATATCATTACAAAGATAGTTGAATCCATACGAACGAGAAGCTTAAAGCAGTGCCCTATTAGATACGTTAGAGGTGGACGGATTGAGCATGTTGAATTACTTCTTCACACAGTTGTTGAGGTGGATAGTCGTTGGTAGGATTTCTGGAAAATTCCAACGAGATGCTACCCGAAATTTTATTTTTCCTGGAAGAGAGGTGACGTGTGTGAATGTTCAAACTTGAAAAATGGCTCAATGAATCTGCATTCCTACAGCAATAATAACAACGCTCTAACATGCGGATTAATCTTGGAGCTTCAAGAAAAGACAGAATCCACTATCGAGTTGATTAGAGCTCACACAAAACGCATTTAAATCAAGTGAGCATAACTAGAAGAAAAAAATTGTATAGAACTTTCCCTCTTGCTTTTGACAAAAATCGATGACAGGGCAGTACAAAGCCTATGAAAAGCCGAGACTAAAAATAAAAACTTTGACAAAAATGTGAATCCCCTTGACCACGAAAATAATATAGACGAATCTGCATTCTGACCTTACCCTTAGCTTGCCTGGATGTGCAAGAAGTTGCTTCGGAAAAGCTATTTGAGATGGAGACGAATACAGTACGAAACGAATTGCTAAGCTATCTCTGACATTAACCTCAAAACGAAAGCTGAGACAATAATTTCTCTGCTTTTTATCGTTCGAGATAAATAATCCTTGTTTGAAGAAAGTGGCACTTCAGGTAACCGCTTTCTTTGGGTTCAATATTTGTGGAGTCGCATTTTCCTCAAATGAAAATAATAAAAAATCATAAATACTACTCGCCTTACAGCATGATCACTTAATGTCGGCTTGCGTTAGCAATTAAGTAGCTACACGCATCTGATTTGCAACAATAGGCAGAGATCACCCAATGCCAATGCTCTTCATCCCAGACAATATTTTTTGTTCCTTACTCCCGTTTGCATTTTCATTATGTATAAAATCTATCTCCGTAATGTGTTTTATTTGTATGAGCGACCTTGATAACAGATTATTTACCCCAGAGCTTCAGCCGGAGGAAATCCAAGTCATGCGGCAGTATGACTCGTGGAATTTCCCTGCATCGTTAAGATTTTTACACCTAATGTGCCAAAGTTTGGTTCTAAGGCACTGAGACAGTTTTTTAATGATTCAGAGACCAGTTTCTGCAATTATTTACCTTAACGTAGAGGGTTGAGTTGAATTTTGTATGTATACCCTTTAGTTTTGTTTTTTGTATTTTCTTGCACTCAAATGTTTGCATGTGTGCTTATGTGTTATGTCTACGGACATAATCAGCTATGCTTATATTTGAATGTCTTTTCCAATATATATTTGTTTTTATTATATTTAATCATAGCAATGTTTTATATGTTTGTGCGCATTTTCGAATGCATCCAAATATGCATACGAAATAATGCCTATTATTTCTTTTATATTATGTTTTTATATACTTTTACACTCCATTCTTGGCATGGGGAAGTAATATAGCACCCTCAATTATAACTATTTGTAAAAGTTAAAAAAATTTATTTATGCTCGCAATTATGCCAAGATTTGCGTAAGCAAAATTTTGACATAAGTACACAGAGAATTAAATATAAAGGCTTCTCCTGCCTTGTTCAGTATTCTCTTCTCTTCCCAACTCTGATCTCTGACTTAGACGCGCTTCTTACTTGCTTGCTCTTAAGAAGGCCAGAACTTCGAATTACAAGAAAACTAAATTTTCAAGCAAGTGAGGTAAAACTCCAGGCTAAGCACAAGACTGCAGATTCTCAAATGACCAAAAAATTCAAGAAGACGTTTTGAGCAAGTGAGGTAGAACACCGGACAAAGTCCAAGAGGTAAAACTCCGGGATAAGGCCGAGCCTACTCATCGAAACTTACAAAAAAAAAAAAATCAACAAAATGGTAACTTTTGTTATTTAAATTTTGTTCAATAAATCATCGTTTGTTTTAGGATTTTTAAATCCTCATGTAACTTATATGGTGGCCTTTAGACGGAATATCTACATTTAACAAAAAGGGTTCTTATAAATTGGTAACCCCGAGGAATGTAAAAACCAATCAGCGTTTCTATCTTTGATAACCCATCAGTGCATTTCGTACCAAGTAACTGCTTATCACGATGCCGGACAACGAGAAATTGGACTTACACTCTCTCTTACTTACTCCTTCATCCTCAAAGGAAAAGTTCGTCTCCGAAAAAAAAAAATTTTCAAAATGAAAAAATAAAAGATAAAAAAATAATTTGAAAAAAATCACAAAATCAGAATAGAGTCAAGAAGATTGACTTAAAATACGACCAACAATAAACAAACCTATATACATTATTTGATATACGCACATTCTTTTTATTTTACAATAAACTATTTGATTATTTGTGTACTTGAATATATCATTTTAGTGGATTCCACTAACCGACTTCAAGGTTCCTCTATCGAAATCTAAAATTGGATTCAGTGCCATCTTGATTTTAATACCTTTCCTTTTCATCCGGTACTCGGAAGAAAAAATTACAAGCTAATCGCAAAAACCGATACTGTTTTTTCCAAAGTTGTAGTACATAATCGAACTTCTACATCTCTCTGGTGTCCACCTCTTCAACTCGTTCCTAAAAAGACTCAGGTGATTGGACGCTATGTAGTTGATTGTAGAACATTTTAACTCATATACAAACCAGTAAATGGCAACAAGAGGTTTTTTCAAGATCTTTTTTCAAAGATTATGTTATCCATTTTACATTTTTGATAATTTTATTCATTTAAAGGTGGAACTTGTAGGTGCTCTAGGATATTCAAGAACGCTTATAGTTCAACTATAATTTTCTTGTCATGTATTTATTTTCTTATTTACTTATTTTACTCAGTTGAATGTCTTGAATGCTATGGCCCTATTTGAATAGCCACCAAAATAACATACGAATGATTAATTATTTCTTTTATATTTATTTTTACTTTTAACTCTGTTTCAACACATAATTTACTTTTCATCCAAATATATACTATTTATGTAAATTGATAAAAATTTGTATTTTATGTTCCCTGCAGGAATCTTGAATGGCTTGAAAGGCTTTTGAAAACAGTACCGAAATAGTTATTATATGTATGAATTAGCTTTGTTGTATATAATTCTCTTTTTCTCTACTTTGATCTCTCACTCAGACTCACTCTAACTTGCTTGCTCCTAAGAAGACCAGAACTTCGAATGTCAAAGAAACGCAACTTTCAACTGCTGTGGTGTAGGGTTTAAAATTCCAGAACTAAAGCCACAAAAACTGACAGAATATCCATTGACCAAGAAAAAATTCAAGAAGACGTTTTTTGAGAAAGTGAGGGTAAACACGGGAGCAAAGTTCAAAACTGTATACCTGAAGTTTCTCGAAAAAAAAGAGGAAACCTCAGCAAAAGGGTAAATTTTCCGATTACTTGCTTACTTTATTGTATAAATCAATCGTTTGTGATTTGGGAATTTTGTTTTTAATTCTCATCTAACTTAGATAGTGGCTTCAGACGGGACCATCTACATCAAACTAAACTAATGCTTTATATATATATATATATATATATTATATATATATATATATATATATATAATAATCTATATATATATATATATATATATATATATATACTATATATATATATTAATATGAAATATATATATATATATATATATATATAATATATATTATATATATTCTTCCTATTATTAGCACGGAAAATTTAATCGGAATAATAAACATTAAAGTAAACATTACTCAAGTTATAATTAGATATTGCATCAAAGTTATAGATAATCTCGTTTATAAATGTATTTCAAGAAATATTATTTTAAATAGTTTTAAACTACTGCTAAAGCAAAAAAGTTAATTTTTCTATTTTGAATGTTAACAAATACTGTGAAATTTTTGCATCAAAATATTGTTAATTTAGTTAATATTGGTAAATTAAAAGTAGCGCTTTGAAGATATTGGCAAAATTATAATATAATAATATTAATGCATGATTACTATAACAATTTACAATTTTCAACGCAGGCAGCTGTTATAAAAACATGATCACTTCTCAACTTGTACAAGCCACAATCCATCTTAGGATCCTCTATTTCTTTCAGAAATTTTAACATTTACGGTGCTGGTATACTCATTGTTTGATAAAAGAGGGCTGGCACCAGTGTTTCACCTATCCGCTTAGATATTATTATATTATATATATATATAATATATAATATATATATATATAACAGACTTATATAAAAAATAAAATATATATATAAAATTATTATATATATATAATATATATATAATATATATATATAATATTATATATAAGTATTATAATAGTAATGTCTTATATATATTATATATATAGGTCTTTAGCTTTCGTAACCGTTTTTCTCAGAGCTCAACTTTATACCAAGAAGTTCAATTCCCTTTAAAACCTTCTTATTTATAAAACCTTTGGTACTTCAGATACGTTATAATTGTAATTAACCCGTAGAGTTGTTGACAAACTAATCTGGAGAGGGTTTAATCGGACCCACAGGTCCTATTATAGTTACCAATAATTATTACATATATATATACATCAGGAGTATTAGATATAAGTAACTCATATATTAAGTAAATAATATTATATATAATTAATAATATATATATATATAATAAATGTATAATTGTAATAATATATAAATTTACTATATATATAATATATATGATATATCTCAGTATAAAATAATAGTAATATCACTACAATTTTATATACTATATCAAATAAATATATAGGTTCTTGTGTGTGATATTTTCGCAACGCAAAACCTATTTTTTGTTACAGTTTAAAGGATCACTTACTATCAATAATAATTGTAATATCTATAGTATCCGAAGAGATTCCTCCACACTCTATTTAATATTCCTCTTGCGATAGACACTGCTCCTCATAACAAATTCCATTGTATTTAGAAGGATTAAGTGAACTTATAATTTGGATACAGAGAACTAGGAATTTAAATCTATGTGTATTATACCCGTTGATCTGTTCGCTATGTAGGCTATTATGCGTATTTATACCTTAGTGAAATTAGTGAATCTAAAATATTTTAATTTAATATTAAAGGTAAAATTTTTTGTGATTTGATAACATTTTATATTAAATAGTTTCATTCATCTGGTTTATTATTATTACGGTGAATAACTAAATTAAATTGATATAATTATAAATTAATCAAGATGAGACAATGGAAGATTTTTACACTAAGATACAATAGAAATAAGCAACTCTCTCAATAAATATTAATAACTAGTTATTTGAATATAAGGTGGAAATATTATAATACATAACTCAAAATAAAATAATCATACTATTAGTTATTGGAAAAGCAAAGTTTCACAAATTTCGAACTTTAACAATTAGAAAAGATTAAACCGTGTATAAAAATTACAGATTGATATTAATTGTATTGAAAAGGTATCAGAAATTTAGTAAAACGTACTAATTATATAGAAGATGGGGTTTAAATTATTATTTAAAGATTTTATGAATAGTTTCTAAAAAATTTAATGTAGGTTGGTGTATTGTGAATCTTGTATATGCGGTATATTAATATATTTGAAATAATATGATATATAGTGATTAAAATTGCGGTTGCTATAACTGAAAGAAATATGAATGAAAGCGGTGAAGACGAGTGCTGTGGTGAATAAGAAATAATTGACTTGGTGAACTAAAGTGATAAATTTTAAGTTTTGAATACTGAGATGATGGAGAAACACCTTATGTGAATTATCAAATTCAATATAACTCGAATATCCTCACATATAAAAAAATTGGACAGTCAGACTGTAGATTATCAAAATAATAAAAAAACAGCAAATTCAGCATGGCATGTTATCAATATTGAAAAATAATTAGTTAAATTAATATAAGAATAGATAAGAAATAGCAGTGATAAGAGATGCAGGCGATATTGATGAACACTATATAGGTAACATATAGATAGTGAGAATATAAAGATTATTTCTATTTAGATGACATAATGTGAATACACCAGATTTATATATTAAACTGAGTGAGGAGAGGAGTATACAGGGTGATGTTTACTGTGTGCACAATTAAAGGGAACTCATCAGTATACTCTAATTACGTGTCTTGTTATATATAAATAATATGTGTTTATATATTATAAGGTAACTTAATATATATACATTGCATTTAGGTACATTATAAGTCGGAGGATATAATTGTATTATGGTGAACGCTGTAACTATGGAGAATAAGTAAAATCTCTTACTAAAACATTTATATTTAGGTATATCAATACTGTATCATTAGTTTACACGAGAATATAGTTAGATATGGGTTTGATAAAATATACTAAAAATAAGACAAGTCTTTATAGAGAACTCATTATATTAGACTATTAATATAGAATACACTCAAGATATAGTCGCTCGCACTGTGAATCGCGTAAAAAACTGTGATATATTAATTTTATTATCATTTGCCATTATCACTGGTAGTGATAGCAGGTTATAAAATAAATGAATGAGTAGAAGGGCATTAGAAGAGTAACATTATTTGAAGATCATCTCGAGATAGACCTCAGTGAGATAATTGCGTCTTGTCACGGATATAAAGAATCGTTATTACATAATCGGGTTAATTATTCATGGATCGATATTTCGTAATTTTTCCATATTTATTGTAAATAACATTAATTTATATTAACACTGATGTTTTTAAGTTTTTATTAGGATAAAATATTTCTTTACATTAAATTTTATTAATTTTAAAATGATGATATGTTATTATATCAGAAAATTTAATCAATTATTATTACTTTTAAAACTTATTCATATCTAATAAAAAGTAATAAAATGAGTAAAAAATAAATATTTAAATTGATTTATTAAATATTAAAATAAAAATGTCAGTGAATTAGGTAAGTTCTTTGACTTGGATATAATGGTATAATTCGCTATATAAATTAATACAATTTTACAATCTAATACTTTATTTTTATATTTGATGGCTATATACGGAATTTCATAAAGTATATCACTCATAATATAATATTAATATTTATATATATATTATAGTTATAATAATATTATATATATATATTATTATATATTATTATATTTATATTTAATTGATGATATAATAATACCTCTCATGTAGACAGGCGACTCTCCACATTCATATTATTTGAGGACCGTTAAATATATTCTAAGTTCAAAAAACTTTCAAGTATCATTATAATTAAATTATAGTTAAAGTATTTTAAGTGATAAAATTCTTTATAGGTGGCAATAGCTTCTGCATAATTATACCAGTAAGCTTAATGTCTCACTAATAAAGTGAATATTTATTTTCTCCTAAAAAAATAATACTATTATTACATCCATTAATTACTCTTTCAATGTTTCTGAACTTAGAAAGTTTTTTGAATTTAACTTAGAAATATTTCGATCAGTATCAATATATACTGTGTGATGTCATCCCATGTTTCTACATTGAGTCTTACCATTAATCATCGTATATAATAATATCATTCTATCATCATCATATTCATCATTCATCATACAGCTTAATCATCTATACATTATCATTTCATCATATTACTATCAATCTAATTTATCATCATATCATCATTCAATCATTCTTACTAAATCATCTATCATCATTATCTATTATATCTCTAATTTTAATCATCACCATTCTCATTATTATTTTTATTTTTATATTGATAATTATATATTAATATTATAATTTATTTATATAATTATTTTAATTATTTATTTAATTATTTATTAATTATTATTTAAGTTATATTTATATAATTATAATTTATTTATTATTATTATTATAATATTATTATTATATTTATAATATTATTATATTATTATTATTATTTATTTTATTATATTTATTATTAATATTATTATATTAGTTATAATAATGCTATCTCAAGTCATTATTTTTGATTAAAAGTATGATATAAGTGATATATTGTCACGATAAGGACTTACATATGAGTGGTCCACTTATAGGATGAGGGTCCCTTCATGAGCTAGATGGAGGTGAGCGTATTAACCTATTAACTTACAAAATATGGCTATGATTACCAATTTTAGTTTATTTATGAGAACTATTTATAATTATAATGTAACTAAAATTATTCTCTCACGCTATCGTAAATATGTTATAACATACATCTGCTATATATGTATACCATTATTTGTTATATTGGATATTATATATATTATATATATTATATTAATATAATATATATTATATATATATATATATTATATATATATATATATATATTAATATATATATATATATAATATTATATATTATATATTATATATATATATGTATATATATATTATTATTTATTTATAATTATATATATATATATATTATTAAATTAATATATATATATATATTTATATATATATATATTTTAATTAATATATATATATATATATAATATATATATATAATTAATATATATAACTCACTCACTCACTCACTCTCACTATATTTAATATATATTATATATATATATATATATATATTAATTAATTATAATATATTTATATATTAATTATATATTATAATATATATTAATATAATATATAATCATATAATATTAATACATTATATAAATATATATTAATATATATATTAAATATTATATATTTAATTATTTAATATATATATTAATTAATATTATTATATTATTATATATTAATTATATAATATAATATATATTATTATATATATAATATATATATATAATTTATATATAATATATATATATATTATAGATAATATAATTATAATATTATTATATTATAATATATATATATTAATTATAATTATTATTATATTAATATATATATATATATATTATAATATTAATATGATATATATATAATATATATAATGATATATTATATAATATATAGATATTAATATAATTATTATATATAAGACTACAAAAACAGACAATATAGATATATTTATATATGAAAAATTTGATAAATTATTAGTAAGTATTTATACTCATAAAAATATTTTTAAGCAAAATATTTTTGTTCACATTTTGAGTATAAAAGTAAATTTAAAACTTAAAGATATTTACTATTAATTATACTAACTATATATATATATATCTAACTTACTATCTTATATAACTATACTAATACCATTAATAATAATAATTAATAATTTATTTATTAAATTAATAATAAATTAAATATAAATATAATTAATAATAATTAAATTAAAAAATAAATAATAAAATTAATAGTTTATTATAAAGAATAATTAAATTATATTAATTTAATAAATTATTATGTAATTAATCATAATTATTATATTTAATTCAAATTAATAATTTTATAATAATTTAAATAATATATTAATAATTATAATTAAATAATATAATATCAATATAATTTATAATAATTATAAATAAATTTTATTATGACTAGAATAATAAATAATAAATAACGAATAATATTACATTAATAAACTTACTTGAATGCAATTACTTTAAAAATATATGAGAGATAATCTTAAATAAAAAAAATTCATTAAATTATAATTTAAATTAATTAATTAGTGATAATTAAAAATAATAATAATTGTAAATCTCAAAAAGATATACCAACCGTCATCAGATGTTGGAAGTGACTACCAACTCACGTGATATACTATCTATTCATTTTGTATTATCATATTATCACACATAATTGAGTATTACGCTTCAATATATATTCAGCACACTTCCGTTGAAGGTCAGTTGAAGGGGTTTATTATAAATAGAAAAGTAAAACTAAATAAATAATAATAAGAAAAGCCGTATAGATATATATATATAATATATATATAATATATATATTTAATATAATATGATATAATATATATTATATAATTAATATAATATATATATTTAATATTAATTATATATATATATATATATTATATTATATATATATATATATATCTCTAGATTCCATTAGAAATGAAGTAAATGTAAGGTCTCCGCCTTGAGATTCAAGCCAATAATACATGTGGAACCTGGAGATAATAATCACGAATTAGTACATGTCTAACCATCCGCCCTATTAGGAAGCCATTAAAAACGTCTCAGGTTTAAATTTTATATAAATAATATATGCAAAATCAGATGCAAAATGATTTCACAAAAAAAGTTACAGATAATGTTACTGAAAAATATTAAAAATAGATATCAAGCCAGTTACACGTATTAGAACTATTTTAAAATAAATTTAGCATTGACTCGAGAGGGAATGAACACGTAGTTGAATAAAAAGTTATATATAATATATTTTTATAGTTGATATATATGATAGTTCTCAATGGAGTCTATATATGCTAGTAGCTTAATAAAGTTCGGTTTTTTCGAGTCGTTAGGTGGTATATATATATCCGAATGGGTTTTAAAGACGATTGAGGTTATTCCGGTATCTTCAGTTCGCATAACTGCGATATGGATTTCGTAAAAATTCCCGGCGAAATACGCTTTTCCATTACTTTCCGTAATTCCCTTTATTTTTTTTGGAAAAATCTAAAGAATAAGGTGGAGCTAAATATATAAAAAAAATTAAATAAAATAAAATAATATAAAAAAAAAAAAAAATAATATTATATATATAAATAACGTTTTATTTGTAAATTATTATTCATAAATTTCATAGTAATATCTCACTTATCTACAATAAAATTATATATTTATAATCATTACAAGCATACACTCAAATTTGGTTATCATTAATTTATACTAATTAATTTTATAGTTTTAATTAATGATTAACTACAAGAATTCACAAAAATTAAACTTATCTTTATGATATCTGCTATAATAAAATTATTTTAAATAATTTTTAAAATATTAATTGATTTTATTATTACTATTATTTTATTCTGTTACTTTGAATTATTTATTAATTATTTGTATTATTTAATAATTTTTTATAATTGTAAAGTTGTATTTTAAACTATAAAATATTTAAAATAAATAATAAATAATAAATATTATATATTTATTATATATATAATATATATAATAATTAATATTATTAATAATAATATATTATAATATTATTAATTATTATATATTATTAATTATTAATATATATATTATTAATTTATATATATTAAATATATAATTCCCATGTATTCCTATCTTCGTTTTCTGTTAAATTACCAAATCACAGGTTTCCCTATTATATTATATATATATATATATATATATATATATTATATATTATATATTATTAATTAATATTAATTAATTATATGTAGGTAAATGAAATAAATAACACTCCCTTACGCCCAATAATATCTAATATTAATTGAGAATCAGCTTCATAATTTCATAGTGAATAAAATTCTCTCATTTAAGTTCATATATAAATGTTTATCTTAAAGTGAGTATTTTCATACTCAAAATGATATTAATTTGTTAATGATACTAAAAATGTTTTTTAGAACAGAGTTGTCATTTATAAGTGGTCTAGGTCAGCTCTGCTAGTGTACAAATGATTGTGTCATCAAGGTGCCACCTTTATGAAGGAATATTTACTAGAATAGAAAATAACTTACTCGAACGATAAACAAATTTTTTTGTCTTCTTATTCTGTTAACTTTCCTTTTCTGGGTTCTTTCTTGAAGAGGGGTATTGATATAAATATGTGTACTAGCAAGAACGTTCAAAAAACAGTTGAATTGTCAGGAGAAACGCAATGAGTAACTTGGGTATTACTAAATCAAAGTGAGAGAAAGCATCTATAGTGTAATTATTCCTTTGGGAAACTTAAGAAGTACGAGAGAAAGTCGTGATATGTATAGATTATTATGACTAGGTTTCATTTAATTTAAAACGAATATAATAAAAATTTATTGTTCTATATTTTTTTTCATATATTTATCTTATTTTATGAACCTAATTATTAATATATATAAAATTCTCTTCATAATATTAATTTTTTATTGTTCAGAGTAAATAAATATAATTAACATTTTAGATAAAATAAGATTTACTTATTATGTAATATTATATTTTATATTATACATATATAAGTCAGCTTATAGAACTGTGGTTTATTCCTACAGAGTTATATGGTTATTATTGTTATTGGAAGGGAATTAGTAGGTGTAGTTAAATAGAATCGTATTATAGGTGGGCTCAACAAACAATATTTACGAGAATTAGATCTTATATTTCTATGTATTGTATGTACGCACTGCACACTGTGTAATACTTTTTGAGACTGAATACACCATAATATAAAATTTTTTTTAATCATTTCTGGTTGTTTTCTCGTAAAATTAAACTACTCAAGGGTTCAAGTTTAACCAAGATATAGAAATTAGTATAATAATAATAAAGTTTAAACATATTTAATATGAAAAAAAAACTTTTTTATTAGCTTTATCATGATATATATATATATATTAGTATATATTTATTATATTATTTTTTACTTATTCAATAAGAAATTTAATAACAAAGACGATGATGTGGAAATTAATACGATTACAAATTTATTTTATTTATAGTAATACCTGTTTCTAATTTAACCTTAATCACGCTTTTGTTTCTGTACTACGAGGGAAATAAATTAAATTTTTTTTCAAATTTTTTTACCAATGTTTACATGTGAATTGTCTCCCATAAAGTGAGGATTTTGGTACATACAAAACAACCTTAATGACGATATTTTGAATTTATACTAGCGTAAACTAAAATATAGGAATAACAAATTATTGATATATCTATAATGAGGTAACTAACAGGATAATATAACGAAAATATATTATTGATTTAAAATTATTTTTTATAAATATAAGAGTATATTATATATTAATATATAATATATTAATTAATTATATAATAATTATAAATATATATATCATATATATATATAATTATATATTATATATATTAATATATTTAATTATAATATATATAAATATATATTATAAGATATATATATATATATATATTATAATATTAGTAGTTACTCTTTGGCCTATCTCATACGAATTGGGACAAGCAAATATAGAGAGTTCTATATAACAATCTCTTGACATCCTACTTCTCTCATCTCCCAAAAAAGATATCTCCTAGACAACTTAGAGGGTGTATTCCCCGTGTGAGCACTAGAAGGAGGGTGATTATACATATGCCTCTTCGCAAGAAGTCTAGCGCGATGGCAAAATTTTTTTATATATAGACTCACGTAGAAATAACTGTATATAAAAAAATAAATAAAAAAATATCATAATATAACATTAAAAAATAACATTATACATATGAGAGAAAACAAACCTAAATTAGATCAGTTAATGCAATCTTATGTATAATATTATTTATTATAATATATATATGAGTAAATATGTAAAAAAATAAAAAAAAATTAAAATATTGGTATAATTATATTTAAAAATAAATATATTATATAAATACTTATATTATGTTATATTTATATTTTATAGTGAGATAGCTAATAGGGACATATTAATTAATTATATACGATTGAATATTTAAAATTAAATATATATTTATTCAATACTATCTACAATAACAAATTTTAAGTTTCTCTAAGATATATAACATTTTCAATGATAATATTAATCAATTGATTTTTCACAGAATAATAATTTGTTAATAAGTCTCACCTAAGAGTAATCTAAACCCCTCTTTATCTTTTCCCCCACTTCACGGGAATCGAGGTATAAGTCAAACCCAGAAATGGATTTGGGGTAGAAGGTTTATATATTATATATATATATATATATATATGTGATATATATATATATATATATATATATATATATATTGGTAGTTTTGTATAAGGGGTATTTTACACTGTGTCAAATACTTTTTATTGGGTGGTTTGCGTTCTCGAAAGTGCCTGATCGGAAGGGGAGGAGGCAGACAATGGGGCTGTTATGGGGGATGACCTGAAGGTTTGCTTCGTCCCCGGATTTTATAACGCGTAAGTAAAATCGTTCGCGCCCTTATGTTTGAGCAGAGTGATCACGACCAAAACCACACACGCGCACGTATCCCATTCCTACTCCCAGAACTTAGACAAATTAATGACCAAGGAAAGTAGCTGAGAGATGAACAAAAATGAAATGGGGTATTGGGTTCGCTATAGATCAAGGTGTCACCAATTTAAGTTGCAGCAACATGATATTCCTCCAAGTGCCTGACCCTGTATATGGTCCCTGCAGGCTCGAATGCGCAAGGCCGATGAATTGGACCCGACTACTTAGCCTTAATTACATGAATGTAGGCATATTTATTTTATTGCTCTATAAATTTGGGTGGTTTCTTAAATTAAGTTTTATTAACTTACCTCACTTGTGATTGGGCAATTGATAGTCTCTTCTCAATTATTTAGTTATATAAACAACACACAGTAAATAGCAAACAAGGTTTTAATTTAACATCATTTATGGGAAATGATTGGAATCTTTTGACAAAGTAAAATGGAAACGATTTCGGTAAATAGTGGTTAACTAAAGCAAATTGGATTTATCGTAATATTAATTTTGCATTGGGATACCACATCATCTTTCATATTCTTTTATATAATTTCATTATATTCATATATTTTCCGTCACATCCGTAAAATTTACCTCACACCGACGCCTGTATTGTCTCTCCAATAAATCACATGTATGCCACGTTCTCTCTTCTTGTACGCTGAATGACCAACTAGTGGTTTTGTGATTAGTCTTTTATTATTTTATTATATCTCTTTATATTCTCTTACTTAATTATCTATCTGTGTGTATTTGATGGCTCCTCTCTGCACTTTTACTCAACACCTCTATACATGGCACACACGCAACTAACCTCTCCTGGACACAGACATTCCCGGCAACCCGTGATCAATTCGCCATATCCACTACAGCATTGTCACCGTAGGTTGAAAAGCTTTATTGATTATACTAATGGATTGCACTCTTAGAACTAGAAGATGTAATAACACACAAATCAACTAATAAAATTCGATGAGCAGTCTCTACGAGAACCTTATAGTTACATACACGATCACCGGAGACGTGTTAAAAGGAGCCAAGGTACTAAGGAGCATGCTCGCAGTAGATACTATCATTTATTATCTTAGTTTGCTGACCACTATAGTGTATTGAATATCCGCACTAAAATTAACTATGCCTTAAATATATCAATTTCATTCTTATACTCTCTTTATCTTCTATTATTTTAAATTGTTATTTCCTCTCACTCATATATATAATATAATACGAATAATATTTTCTCATAATTATAAGTTATGTGTATAATCACGTTATATCGTTTTTCTTGTGACGTACACATTTCAAAAACAAGTGTTTATTCATAGGTTATAATTGCAATGCAACTCATATTATATACCTCCTCCAATAAAATTATTTATTATCATTATTTATTATTACCCATTTTTAAATCATTAACTTTATAATAAATGTTGGAATTACATACTCTTAATATTCACTTACTTATACCAGTTACCTAAAGTATAAATTTTATTATTAGGGCCTAGGATAGTTGCCTAGTCCTAAGTATATATATACCATATATATTATATATATTATATATAGTTATTATATTTAATATTTATATATATATATATATTATTATTTTAATATATATATGATTAATATATATATTATATTATTAAATATATATATTAATATATATTAATATATATATATATTAATATATATTATATTAATAATATATATATATATTTATTAATTATATAATATAATAATATATATTAATATAATATATATAAATATTAATAATATTAATAATATATATATTATAGTGATCCTATATTTTTGTTTTAGGACTCCGTCAGTTTTAAATTTTTTTTTTTGTTTTATTTTTTATTATATAATATAGTATATATATTTTGACTAACCTAATATTGAATACCATTAAATGTAATATATTTATTTATTAAATAGTTATATATATATTATATAGGTGTTAAACGGACGTTGGATCCAAAAGTTCGAAGTAATATATATCATACGATAATTATATCCTCACGAATTTTCCCATTTGTGAGGTATCCTTTAGACATATTCTGTTACATATTATATTAAATAATAGATATTATACATGAGCTCTACTCTCTAAAAAGTAGTTACTTTGACACTTACAGGAAAAAACCAGAGTTTATCAATATTATGAATTCACAGAGCGTTTTAATATAAGAGCTATAATTATACTCAAAAAATGAGTGTAAAAAAAACAATATACTTTTATTTCAAAAATTTAAAAAATATATCTTCAAAATAAGTTGTAATAATACAGTAAAAAACCCCTCAATTATATTACTATTTATTAATGGCATATTATAAATATTACTTTTATGAAGCTACTTTATTATAAATAAAATGTATAAAATAAAAATATAGATTAGCTAATATAATAAAAAACACACCTCGTTTGACGTGCCACTAGAAAAAAACCAAAATATTAAAAATATAGAGATATATATAAAATAAAAATTTTTTAATAGACTTGTTCGGAGCTCGACGGGGGACAGGATACATGTTAGAATTTTTTTGGGGACGTTTTCCATACCCCCGGTGATAACCTAGAGAGGGCTCAAGAGTGCACCTCCGCGTAAAACCGCAACTCAGATAATAACTCATAAGTATAAGAGAAGCAATGGGTCTAGCTAACTCTCACAGCGCAGACTCTCCCGAGCGCATAAAGTGCGGCTGAAAGGACACAAATAACAGTCATCATACGCATGCACAATTTAATGTTAAGTTCCTCAACGCATGAATATGTCAATGCTCAGGAACAGTGATCGACACTGAACCACTTACACTCTCACCAGATTTCATGTCTGCCTCAATACTTAAGTCCTCATCTTTGCGGTACTATAAATATTTATACCTCATATGTACTAGTACTAATAATTCCGATATTAGTAAAAAAAAAATTAATAATTGAAATAATATAACAAATAATTAGTAATATTAAACCACTGAGACGGATATATAGTATACCAGTAAGTGTCACAAACTCGTGAATAAAGTAATTACTCATATATAAATCATTTCTACTTAGTGAATATCATGTTCGTTTACCTCACTGATATATAATTGTAATTGTCGGTATGTCTGAATTCACATAAGATATCATAGAAAATTCTTATCATAACTCATTACACACACACACAGACAACAAAATTATACTCTATATATAGACTGAATCATTATCTGTTAGGTCTCATGTGTTGATATAACGACATGCCTCCTTTTATGTGCTCTCAATGATAGAATTTCGGTTTACTTTATTTCTCATCAGAATAGTACTTCGCCTCAAACGCTTACAAAAAATTCCTACTGCTTGAACTATCGCACATTACTATTATAGACTTGTTGAATATTTATAAATATCACTATTATCAACGTCACTCTTATAATAAATAAAAATAATTATACCGACGCAAAATTAAAGTAAAAATCATTTGAAATCAGTATCATTCTCTCTCTCTACTTACTATCTCTCTACGTCTCTCTCTTCTACTATATATCTCTACTCTTCTTCATTCACTCTCTCTCTTCTCTTCTCTCTCTCTCTTCATCAATAAAATACTTATGTGGTATTTAAGGCAAAAATAATTTTATCAAAAATCTCAAGTGGTAATTACGCTTATATCAGATAAAGTAACAGCAAAATAGAATAATCTTTAAATTTAAAAACTTTGTGTAAAATTAGGAAACAGCCAAAAAAAAAAATAAGTCATATAAATTATATATAAATGATATATATTTTCAGATAGACGTAATTCTAATAATATAATACAAATAATGTAAAATCAACAATGAATACATATAATGAAATACCATAATTAATGAATTCTAAATTAAATTATAAATTACATATATATAAGTATTAATTCAATAAATAAATTAATACTGAATAATGAATATAATACCAGTAGATATTAATAATAATTAGAGATATATATTAACTATTATATGTATTAAGTTAATCATGAGTATGTATACGAGCCAGGGATTATGATGTAACTAAGTCAGACTCACACTATTATATGTACTAGTACAATTTATGACTGATGAAATATTTATCAATATACATATCTGCTTCCTAAACTATTAGATAAATAGTATATAATGAATAATAATAATAATAATATCTATATACAATAAATAAAAATAATAATAATAAAATAATATATCTAATATAATAAAATTATATATTTCACTATCTAAATATATAATAACACTATTTAATAATAATTATAGATAATAATATTATAATAATATATAATAATTTTAAATATATAATATAATAATACAAATGTAAGTATCATAATTAATAATAATATAATATATAAATAATATTGATAAGTAATTATATTATTAATAATAATAATAAAAATTAAATTCATAATATATACTTAAAATAATTTTAATATATTTAACACATAATTAAATTAATGAATTAATATAGATTAAATAAATATATATAATCACGATATTAATAGATAATATATAATAAACTAATATAAGTATTTTAATATATAATTATCATTAAAATAAACATATATTTAAAATTATTTTAGAATTATTAAAAATAAAACAAATTAGTGATTAGAAAAATTAATTAAAATTAGTTAATATTATTTCAAATTTCATAGATTTAAGAATAAAATAATAATAGGAATAATTAATAGTAATATAATTATAATAATTCTAATAATATTTATATACATTTAATATAATATATAACTAATTTAATAAATAATATAAATCATAATAATAAAAAAAAAGAATATATACAAATATAATTATAATAATAAATAACTACTTAGGTGGTCACTATAGCAACCATATATTGTACAATATATGAATATACAATATAATGACTTAAATTAATATATGTCATGAAAGTAAATAATAATTATTAAATTATATTAATTAATTATTGTTACATTAAAACATATAAATTAATTGATAAAATAATGAGTTAAATGAACCTATAGATAATAATAATACTAAATAATAATAATCAATAATTAGTACATAGTGTATCTAGTTATACAATAAATTAATGGAAAGGTATATAAAATATGTATGATATAAATTTAAATTATTAATTAATTCCTTATAAATTAAAATAGATATAAATTAATGCTATATCAATTTCATACACATAAATTCCCAGATTGGATATCACGTATGACAAACTTAATCCTATCATATTATAAATAATAATGATAATAATTAATTATCCATAATCAATAAAAATAATAATCGAATTATAAGTAATATAATAATTAACTAATTTAAATTAAATGACATTGTGATTTCAACATATAATATAATAATATAGAATAAATTAAAGCAATAATGAAAAATATTATATAATATATACATTATAACAGTATAATATATTAATTAATAATTAAATATAAGTAGGTAGAGATATATTTATGATGCATCACATAAATCATATATTAAATAGTTATAGACTTAATATTATATAATTAATAATAATATTTTAAATAATTATATTATATAAAAGATATATATAATATGAAATAATTTCTTACTTATGGTAAAAGGATAGACTAAAAATATGTGAATTATATTAAAGAAACAATATATTCTATATAAGTCATATAATAATATATTTATAATATAAAAGTAATTTCGTCTAATGTTATATATTTAATCCATCAATTAATACAACGACCTAAACTATTATAATTATTATTAATATTATTAATATTAATTCATTATTATATTAATTATTATTATATTATCAAAATTAAATATATTATGTATAATGTATTATTTATAAATTAGATTATATTAATATTATATAATATTAATTATTTATTATTATATATATCAAGTTATCATTTAATATATATTATTAATTATTATTATAAATATATTTAATTTATAGCATTATTATTAATATGATATAACATCTATTATTATTAATCTATTGATATTATATATTATATTTATTAATTATTTATTAATTATTGCTATATATTATTATTATCTATTAATTTATTATTATTGCCATGTTGATGTAATATATTATATTTTGTGAGCGTACATGTTTCAATTTTTATATTTTAATTGTTAGTATTATTCTTTAAATTCTTTAATAAATTTTATGAAAAGTTTATTATTTCATAATGAGAGATAATAAAACATATTATAATAAAAATCTATTTTGTTTATTTTTCAATTACATTATTTATAATAATTATATATATATGTATTAATTATTATATTATTTAAATATATTTATATACTAATTATTTAATATATTATTATTATTATTCATATATTTATTGTTATTTATTATTATATTAATAAACATTATTATTACTACCATTAAATTAATTATAATTATATATTTGTTAGAAGTGTTGAACAAAAGGAACATAGATTAATGTTAAAATATTTAAAATATAATTTTATATTATATAAATTATTATTAAAATATATTAAATTAATTTAATTATATTGTTCATTTATTATATAACTATTTATACTTGCTATATGTCTATTGAATATTATTTATTATTTAATTTAATTATTTATATATATTATTTATAATTATTTATAATTAATTATTATATATAATATATGCTCGTTTTATTCTAGATTTTCTATGAGCTGGGAATTATTTTAGATTATTTATTTTTAATAGGAAATAGCAATCAATAAAGAGCTCACTTAATCCATCAATATGATATCAATTAATATCACTTAAGTATTATAATTAAATTTCAAATCGTTTCATCCTAATTAAAAATATACTGATTTTTCCATTTATCATCATATGGTGATTATTATTAATGTTAACTAAGTAAATTCGCATATATATTATATTACAGTCTATCGAATAATTACACTACTAAAATCTCGAGAATAATTATGATAAATATTTTATACTATAATTATTATTATTATTATTAGTGTTTCTTTATTCGGAGTTAAAATTCGAAGGTATATTTTATATCAAATACGTGCTATCAATCTCTGGGTGAAACACACACTAATGTGAGTTAACGGAAAAAACAGTACTCCCTAGATCTACACATATTTCATAACATTTACAATACTCACACTCTAGTAATATTTTTCATATTTTATATATGAGTAAAATACTATATTACGCTACGCAATCCATGTTAATTCTATCTATTATAATGTATATAGAGAGAAATATACTAAATAAATTTTAATTACATATATTGTATATTTATATATATAGTATTTTATATCATAATTTTCTTTTCTAGTTGATTAATACCGCTACCTTCTAATAGATTTATGTTGCTAGGAATTATACTTTAAGTGTCTATTACTTGTATTATATATACTGCTTTATATATAAATTTTATCATTTACTACAATTATATATTTAATCAACTTAATTTAAAAAATTGAACAAATATTATTATAATTCGCATCATTATTTAAAGGAAACTTTGTATTAAAGATTTTTTTTCTTACTCTGAAATATTTAGAAAAAATTGTTTAAATATTTATCTATATTGAAAATAATATTCCTAATAAAAATAATAATAGAAATAAATAAATTGATATATTGTGAAAATTATTCTAAACTCAATATTACTTATTTTTTTGATACTTGGTAGACCTCACTGTGAGGTAGAGACTCTTGGGGGAGCGGCTGTTCTGACGGTCACTAGGCTATACAGCGTATATTTAGTAGCTCTTCATGAGATGAAAAGCTTTGAGCAATAGCGCCTGCTAGAACCTAATCGCAGATTTCCCCTGGTAAGCCAGAGAACATCTGCTCCTTGCACAGTGCTCAGGAGCGCTCTTGTAATACTAAGATGTCTTATAGTAGTGCTGATTTCGAGAGCCAGGGAGATTGTTCGAGGCTATTTGAGATTAGACACACGCGAGATATAGGAGAGAAACGACATATGTATACACTGGCATATCTCACTCTATTAGAAACATCATTTGAATTCTCTACAAATATATAACACTACTAGAATCACGCTCTTCTCCGAGTGTGAGAGAATTGATGAGCTGTTGCGTGTATCGATCATTGTGAAGGTTATTTGTAACTAGAAATATAATATCTAATAATGATGTAATTAGTGTTGGGTTAATGAATATAAGTAGGTTGTCGAAAGTGAAAGTGTACTCATTTGATTAGGCACAGAAAGAGAATTAAGAAAAATATTTTTATTTAATTTGAAATAAATAATAATAATCAAAAAGTAGAGGAAAGAACAAAGGAAAAATATATGACAACAACCGGTCACTGAATTATTATATCTTAAACATTTACAAAACTATATATTTTCTTTCACTTAAACTAAATCCACTATTGATAGTCGTATATACTATTAATCTATTTTCAGAGATAATCTCTATATTCTGATACGGTAAATACATGTCCAAATAATTCATTAAAAAAAATAGTTTTATTTTAATCTCCATATTTTTATCCCCTGTAACTATAATACATTAATATATATAATAGGCTTCATATATAAATATATATTAATATATATATATATATATATTATTATTAATCCATATATATATTAATAATTATATATAACTATATATATATTATATAATATATATATAATATATATAGTATATATAATATATTTATTATATAATATTATTTTTAAGATATATAATATATATATATATTATAGATAAAATAAATTATTATTATATCATATATATATATATATATATATAATATATATATATTATATATATTATATAATATATATTAATTTTATCTATGAATGAATATATTTTTATATTAAATATGAATATATACTTGTGCATTATATGTTTTTATATCTATATAATAATATATATATATATATTATAATATATATATAATAATATATAATATATATTATATTTAAATATACTGCCTACCAGTTGAAAATAATTTGTAATCTTATTTTGTGTCAATCAATGAAAAGAAATAATTGCTTGTATATAAATTATAATTTTAATGTATCCCATAAATTTGTTATAATTTGGTATATATGAGTTCATTTGACTCTAGTTTCTATGAGCTGGGAATTTTAGTTATATATAAATTAAGATAAGGAAAAAGTGCCCATTATAACTTACTAAATCTATCAAATAACCTTATAGGTATACATCTTTATATCAAATAATTATAAACAAACGTTTTTCAAAAAATAATAATTACTTATATTATTCTCTAATTATATAAGATATATAGATATATAACTTAAGGATAATAATATAATAATAAATAATATTAAGTGAATATAAATAAATATAAAATTAAAAATGTATATTAATTTTTAAAAATATAAAATAAAAAAATAAATTAAAATAATATTTTATTTAATTACTCAGATATTTTTATTAATATTATAAAAACAATAACAAATAATTTAAAACACTCAGGATTTAACTAGGTATTAAATATATTTGGTATTAAAAAGTATTTGTCATACATATATACCTTTCATATTATATATAATAAAATAGGTGAATATATATTAAATTAATATTATACGAATTATTAAAGTTTATATAATATTTAATCAATATAATAATAATTTCATTATAGCACTCTAAAATATTTAAATATATATTTATTAATTTAACATAGTGAAGCTCAAATGTAATGATTGTTATTTCATAATGTATAACAATAAATAATGCTCAAATATATAATACTCTATTTAACTGATTTGTATATATGAGGATTATTTTACTAGCAAATAACATATATTATACTAAATGTATGAGAAAGCAGTCTACAATCTCGACTTTCAACATATAAGAGTACGTCTCAATAACTCTCATGTATCAGTGCTATTATATTAGAATCGGTACAGATAATCTACTATCATATTTTAGGGTAGGGTTTATATTAAGATAATGAATAGTTGTTTTCTAAAAATAATTGTTATCCCGTTTCATTAGATTTAATATTTTTAGTATTAAATATATCCACAGAATGTATTAATAGAAAGGTTGAGGGGAACTGTAAAGATTAAAAAGTGGAGAATGAATCTTACTGATGGTAAAGTGAGTATAAATAAGCTTTAGTTGAGTAAATCTCAAGAAGTATTTATGTACGGGTGTGAAAACACCTTATTATGCTCATACTCTATCCTCCACAAATAAATAATTGGCGCAGACAGGCTGCCAATTAATATAATTACAGCTTACGTCATGCTGTTTATACATATGAAATAATTTATGTAAATACTGTGAATATATAGTAATAAGGATATCGTAAGAAGTATATGCATTGGTCAGTGTGTGTTACTTATATGGTTATACAATGAAGGAAATAGATTTTTATTTATGTGGTGGTCTTAGTAGATATATACTTCAGAATTAATATTCTAACTGAGGAAAACTATCTCTCTGCAAAAGGAGAATCTATATTCAACTCTTTTTATACGTTTAGCTTTTAATATAAATAAATTGTAATTGTAGTAAAAAAAAAATCTACTTATTAAATATATATATATTAAAATGCAATTAAATGATATACTATATATATAAGATGAGTAAGGATTTATTGAATGAGTAATAGGAAGATCAGAATTAAATCTCACTTTATTATATTATATTTTGTATAATATTAAATTAATTAATGATAGTATATATAGATAGATAAATTATTTTTTAAAAAATAAATATTTAAATAATTGAATATTATTGTAAAACTCTATATTATATAGTGCAAATAATGATCAAAAGTTGTGAATAGTTATATGAATAGGTATGATAAACTCATTCATAGTATATATATAATGTATTTCAATTATACATTCAATTATATTTATATATATAAATGTGTGAGGAGTAAGGGACATGCTGAGATAGATAATATATATATAATAGTACCCTTATATTGAAACTACTGAAAAATGATTTTGGTATTAATATGGTATTACTGTAGGTAATATTTTGTGAGAGAGTCTCAGGATTTTTTTATATAATTACATTATTATTCTTAGCATTGATAGTCACTCCCTTTATAAACTCTAATTATTTAAAAAACATATTTCAGAAGAATTATTATTTATATATATATAATTTATTAATTTAATTTATATGATTATTTATACCATTATAATATTATTATTTATAATTAATTATATATTTTAATTTAATTATATTATTATTATTATATATTTATTATTTTATTAATTATTTATATTATTATTATTATTATATTAATATATAATATTAATAATTAAATTATAAATAAATCAATATTAGCTATATTTTAAGTGGAGTAAGCCCTTTTGTGTTATAATAATAGGATAAGTTTGAATAGGGATATGAACAAAGAATTGTATAAATATAGGCAAGAGATATTCTATTTCTATAGTAAAATTCAAAAATAATTTCAAAATAAAAAATAAAAAAATGTTAAAAAATATACGCCATCAGTACTCACTATATATTATATTATTTATTTTTTTTTACTTCACTAAGACGTTAGTAATAGGTGAGATAGTTATTTAGAAGTAATGAATGACATAGAGTATAATATAATATGGGTATGTGAGTGAAAAACATATTCTGCTTTATTTGTGGATATATAGATTAATATACAAGAATCATTACATGACCCAGAATAATAATGTATCTCAAAAGTTTATTATTAATATTAGATAATATAAAGGTGTATTAGGCCATAAAATATACATATTATAGAGTAAATACAATTACCAAGTTGGATTTTGAATAAGAGTACTTATTAATTCAATAGTTTTTCATTAGTTTTATATATATTTTTATATATATAATTAATTATATATATATATATATTAATATAATAATTATTATATAATTTTATAATAGTTATGGATGCGTAAATAGATCATAGATAATTATATTTTTTTAGCATGGTTGCACGGTTATTATTTTGCTATGAGTTTCTTAAATATAAGATCCGCATTTCCACATCCGCAATTTGAACATTCTAGTATTAGACATTACAGGTAGCTAGCTGTTAACCCATTTCTTAAATATTTGCCAGAAAGTTTGGGTTGTTATACTTTTAATATAATAATACTTGCATCGGCATCGGACAAATTTGCTTTATTGTTAATCATACTCTACTAACTTACTAATCTTATAACTACTATTTAAGTTACAACTACTATCTACTTACTACTACTAACTTTAACTACTACTACTACTACTAATTATCTATAACTTATATTATATATTAATTATAATATATATTAATATTAAATATAATTTAAATAATAATATATAATATATAAAAAATTAATAATTTAAAATAACTATTATTATTAATTATATCATATATATAATATATAGAATTTATCTAATTTATAATTTTGTAATTTGACGTATAGTTTTTGTGATTTATATATTTATTTATATTATTTAATTATAATTATTTAATTATTAATTTATATTATTATATTATATTATTTATTTTAGCTCGTTTATGAGCTCTAAAGCAAATATTATATCTCGTGGATATAATATTAATATTATATTAATATATATTAATATATTATATATATTATATATTTATATATATATATTAATATATATATATATATATATATTATATATAGTATATATATTTATATATTAATATATATTATAATATATAATAATTATATATTATATATTATATATATTAATATTATATATATTATATCAACTATAATAACTCACTAATCACCCCACCTTCTCATTCCTCCTAAAGATACATGAGGGTATAAGAATTTTATTGATTTTGTGGGTTATATAGATTAACTAGTGATTTCATGTTATCTGTCATAGGTATATGAAATGGAATATGACGAAAGAATTGTAAAGGAATATTAAATGACCCTCAGTGTGACGTTATCAATCACCCTTTATATAGCCTTTTATGTTGAGTGAAGAAATCGATTCATGCTCCTAATACTAGAATAATTCCCTCACTAGTGAGTCTTATCATCAGGTGATGACCAAGGGAAACGTGCAAACCTCTCCCATCCCTGTAATGGGCTGCTTTGATGTAAAGCTCATTACTACTCAATGTGTAGTTCATTCCTTGGCCCAGGTGGGCCCTAATTTAACCACGCTCTTACACTTCAGAAAATGACTCAGGCCATTTCATATTCAATTAATTTCATACTCACTTTTATCTCTCGACCTTTACTATGTGCCAATATTCACTACATTTCTCTCCTACAGTCAATATTCCTTATTACCTGATACTGAAAATCTCATCACATATTTTATTTCATTCCGTTCTTATCAGCTCATATAGGTATCTGAATTTACCCAGCACTACTCATAAACAACGCTTACAAATTCGCACTTAAAAAAAATCGTGAAACTCATTTCATATCACTACAGTTCACCATATAATAAAGATAAATCACCATTACTCAAATCGTACTTTTTTTATTCTCGTCATTTGCCCTTTTCTCCACACACCTACTACAACTACTATTAATAAAATTACTATATATTTTCATTTTCTTCATTTATATTTAATATCTATCTCACTTATCCATATAAACTCACACGAATCATATAGATTTGATCAATTTTGAAAACACATTTCTAACTTTAAAGATTACCTAATATAAAACTGCTATATATATATATTTTCACAGTACCTTTATAGTGATCTGTTCACTACTTAATACATATTAATACCATATATTATATAGGTAATACAACATTACCACTCTATTATTAAGATCCTTAGCAACTAATATAAAGACGATTTATTAATATTTGCTAATCACTCAAGCCACTTTATATATATTATCACTATCTACAATTCTGCATCATCCGTTCCACTTTTATAATCTCAATCAAATAATTCATACGAAGCTGATTATAACACTTACAGACACCTTGAGTCACACAGTTTTCTCGACTATCAACACTCTCGTAAGCCACTAATCTTCTCTCTCTACTTTCTGTGGCTAAACTGTCCACTACTCTCTCTCACCTCCCATTACATCTCTCTCCTTACTCTCTTCTCATCAGTTTCTTCACTCTCTCTCTTCTCTCTTCTCTCTCACTCTACTCTTTCTCTCTACTCTGTCTCACAAATCACGTCTCCTTTTAAACCACCCTAACCAAATAATCATTAAATTACTAATCACAATCATATTCAATAAACTCATATTCCAGATTCATCACTACAAAAACCTAAATTCACATCCTAACACACTTATCAATCAATACATACCATTAATCAACATCAATACTCAACTATCAATAGAGTGAGTGAGTGTGTATATATATATATATATATACACGCATGCAATATAAACTTATTTATACCTAAATGAGATGAATAATTTTTGTGCCAATTGACCAATCGCTGTGGCTTCTTCAAGAAATTGTTTAAATTATGTAAATATTAATCGTAACATTATGAAATTTTGAAATAATATACGATCGCTATTCTATAATGGTAATTATACGTTGTAGTTGAGAATATAGGTCAATTTAGTAGCTTGGAAAACTTAGGATTATATAATGATTATATATATATTAATAATATATAATTTAATATATATAAATTATATATATTAATTAATATACATTAATTAATATATATATATATATATATATATATATATTAATATATAATAATTAATATATATATATTATATATATATTATTATATTAATTAATATATATAATAATTTATTTATATATTATATATATTATACTAATATTAATGATATAATATATATTATATTATATATATATATAATATATAATATATATAATGAGTTTGATATATATATATATATAATTATATATATATATAATATTAATATTATATAATATAATATAATATTATAATTATTATATATATTAATACATATATAATAGATATATATTATATATTAATATATATACTATAATATATAATATATATAATTAATATATATTAATATATTATTATAATAATATATATATAATTATATATATATATATATATTATTATAATAATTATATATGTGTATTATATAATATATATAATTACATATATATAATATATATTAATATATATTATAATATATATTATATATATAATATATATATAGTATATATAGTTATTAATTATATTATATAATATTAATATATATATTAATATATATATATATATATATATATATATATAATATTATTAATATATATATTATAATATACTAATACTATAATATAATATATATAATATATATTAATTAATAAATATATATTATATATATATTATTTATATATTTATATTTAATATATAATATAATATATATATTATATTATATATATATTAATATATATTATATATATTAGTAAATATATAATTAATATATTATATATATATTAATAATTGATAATTTAATTAATAGAATATAATTAATATATATATATAATTAATATATATATATATTATTATATATATATATAATCTATATATATATTAATATATTAATATATATATATATATATATTATATATAATATATATATATATATATATAATATAATATAGGTGAAGCATAGATAATTTGTCATTATTTTTAGTATATTTTGAAGCGATGAGTAATTTACCTTATTGGGCTATGTATTGATGTGTTTAAGGGCATAGCCTCACTCACAGCTAACTTATTATCTCACTACTATAAGTTGTCAATATGAGTATTTCCCTAGCTTATTTACTTCTCATTACATCACCTATGACTTAAACTCAAGGTAGTATACTACTCATTAATAATCTTAGACATCTATTTATATTGAACTAACTTAATTACACATATCATACCTTACTTATTCTAATCATTTAAATTTAAAATATGCTAAGTTAGATAGATAATACCTATATACATTATAGGTATATACCTCGGTAGAAGTACTAATAGTTGAGTGTCTTACCAATAAGATGGTCACCTCATTACTCACATCCCACCCTTCATTATACTACCCATTTCGGTAATGAGTTGACAATATCTATATCCGTTTAGGTATGTGGAGGTAGTGATGTACGCACTGAATTTCCGGAGCCTGTTCTTCTGCTAACGATCTTATTTCATTCACTCAAGTTAATTTATATCTCATGCAATATTTTCTTATTTAAGTACCTTTATCTCACTAATAATTTATTATTTAACCTCATGTATCAGTAATCACCACCTACTCTACTCTCACTTTTAATAATATAATATATTTCTATTAACAGAAAACGCTTTAGTGCGTATTGTATGATTAGTAACTATATCCTAACAGCAAAACCTTACTCATCATGTACACCACTATACTGTCCCTATCCTCAATTTCAGCTAAAGGTAGGGTTAGTGTGGCTATATATATAACTGAGAGCATATGTAATATACTATAGCCTTTACGTGATTTTCTATTAAATTGGTGAGTAAGTATTCTTCACAATTTTTAATACTCTTAATGAGTGTTAATATTAATGCATATTAACATATGTCTTAATTATACATATTATCTAAATTCATTGTATCTTCTCATTTAATTACTTATAACATCTTAACAAACTTATAACATCTTAACTAACTTATTATCATTAACTAACTATCATAACTTAAAATTATAACATCAATTCTCTTCCTATCTAACATTTTATATCTCTTAGAATATCAACATTTTGATGAAGATTATTCTAAGTTATTCTACCTAACTAGCCTCATAAGTGACAATTCTTAGTTTTATTTATATGATAATGCATAAATGGGTGAACTTAGAAACATTTCTCTTAATCCAAGATATGAGTTTGATAGTGATTTGAATTGAATGATCTACTACTTTACTTAACTACTTCATATCTATCACCTATCAACATCGATATTTTCTCAACTTTATCCTTTCGGCTGTCTCCTTCTAGATGTTAGGATTATAATCGTTCTTTAGAATATGAATGTAATTCCTTAAGTAAAAAAACTCAAGAATATACGCACAAACGATAATAAAATTTTTAGAAGTTAAATTTTTTTGTTAAAACAGGGTTTGATCAACTAAAGAATATTATTTGGGATCTATTATAAACAAGAGATGGAATAGATGGAACCATAAAAATGTCATAAAAAAAGAGAAAAAATAAATTTACACCACCTAAAAAACTATGTATTAAAATTGAAAATTATTATTCTTGTCTCTTTATTGGATTGAATTTCAAAGCAATAGAAACATTATTTTTTCAACATACGTGAAAATACCGTTTAAAAACTCAATTTAAGAATTACAAATAATTTCAAATGTTGTAGAAATTTTTAGCAAAAAATCGTAAGAGTTCCTACAGATTTGTAACCTAGTTGAGAGAGATTCGACCAGCTATACTGAAAGCGTAATTTTAGAAGTTAAAATTTTTATTATTATAAAAACAGAGAAATGAAAAGCTAATAAATATTTTGTAGATAAAACAAAATATTGAATTTTCATTCAAGTTACGTTAGTTTATTGATACACCTAAAAACAAATAAATAAATTCTCTTTTCTGTACTTAGACTTTTATAAAGTGCAGTTCAGAAGGAAGGAAAATTTGTTTAAATTTACGGAGGATATTTTCTTTTTCCGACAAATGCCTTTCATATTTTAAGATTTTAACAAAATAATTTCAATAATGTTGAAAATTTTATAAGGAAAATATTACGTTACTTATTTAAAGATAACACAGTAGAAGATAGATCATTAATGTATAATAGAAAAATACGTAATTTATTAAAAGTTAATAAATTTTATTTATAATATCTAAAAACTAGTTTCACAGTATAAAATAGTCTAAATTTGCAATATAAGAAACTAAAATATATATGATAATATTTACAATTTAAAAAACGTCTAATTAATATACATATCCTAAACTAGATTATAAAGAATTCTAACTTTTCTTTAGCTCCTTTAATAAATAGCATTCAAATGAAATAACAATCATACACTTATTTTTCAAATGTCTGAAAAATACCGAAAGATTAGACAACTCAATTTTAAGATTTACCAAATAATATTAAAATTTGGAAATTTAGGAAAAATCGTACTTATAAGAGTCCAAATGTGCTATGTAAAATTTAAGAAAAAGCGTAAATTTTAAATAAAAAGATTAAAATTTTTTATTTAAAAAACGGTTGCAAAAAACTAATCGAAAATAATATTGATATATATAATATATATCAGTTTAAAGTGATGTGAAAATCCAAAGTGGTGTTTCAGATAAAAACCACAAAACGTAAGACCACTCAAAATCCAACTTTAATATCTTAATTTCAATATATATCAGAACTGAAGATCACACTGAAATAACACATTATTATTCCAGAGATGACCAAGAAAGAATAACCAGCTATAGAATAGTAGCCTGCAATCCGAATTTTAAGATTTACAGAGTTAATAATAATTCAAGTTAATGAAGTTTTGCGAAAATGGCCGGTATACGTATATATAAAATATAACATAAATTAATTATATATTAATTTAAGACTCATTCGCATATTCGAAAGTGTTAATTCAGAAATAAAAATTTATTACTTACAATGTGCCTAAACGTATCCAAAAATTAAAAGTTTCAATTTACATTTATTATTTGAAATACCCTTTAAAATTATTGAGAATGTGTTAGCAATATAAAAAGATTCACAAAAGACGAGCTTCTAAAAATATATATAATAACAGCATATTCTAAGTCATTTTTGAATATATTGACATATTCAAGGTCGTGAACTATCATTTTTTTTATTTTCAGAGATGCGTTGAGTAAGAATGGACGCGTTACAAGAACTCAACAAGTTTAAAGAGATTTAGCAAATTTAATATTTGTCAGAATAGTTGAAATTTAGAGATATAAATGTGCGTGGGCCTCTAAGATATTATTCTAGATATTATCACTGTAATTCGATAGGAGAAGAATATGTAAGAGAACAGAGACCCTAAAGGTTAATTTATTTGTTATTAAAACAGCTCTCACAAGAAAATGAACACTATGATAAAACACAACAGATATTGAAGATGTTCAGTTAACAGGAAAACTGTCCTAATTTAACCTCAAAATACCCTCTCACACCTCCACAACTCAGTTATCTGCTTTTTGAGAATATGCACTGTTCAAATGAAACACATTATTTTATTGTGCGAGAGAGCAAAACCCAAAAATACCGTTACAAACTCAATTTTAAGATTTATCAAATACCATTTCACATGATGAACCACGCGAAAAATATATTATCGCCTTAAAGAGTTCTAAATGGGTGAAATTGTTGCAACACTTTAGAGAAAAAACGACCATCTTCTTCAGCACGTCGTAAAATTTATTACTTAAATACAGGTTTTCAGACAACTATAGAAATATTTGAGTATATAAACAACAAACAAAGTTAAAATTTCATTAAAAAACGATCGAAATGTTCAACACTAAAACTTTAATTAACCCACCCTCCTTTCCTGCTTTTGAAAATGTGCTTCACCATGTTTAATGAAAGCACATTATTTTCCAGAAATGTGGGTGAAAAAATACCGTATCCACCGCCACATCCCACATTATACCTAAATGAATTTCAAATGTAAATTTAGAAAAAATCGTACTTGTAGAGTTCTAAATTAGTAATGTGGTGAAAATAAGAAAAAGCGTATTTTAGATTTAAAATTTTTTATTATGCACAGGTTTTCACAACTTATGAATATTTGGTAATAAAAACAAAAATGAAAATGTCATAAAAACGTCAATTCAGACACCTAAACTATTAATAAATTCGTCTCTTTCTGCTTTTGGAAATTGCATTTTAATGAAAACACATTATTTTTTCAAATTCTGAAAATACCGTTAAAAACTAATATTTTAAGAATTATCTAGGAATAATTCAAATGTTGAAAATTTAGATGGAACAAATGCGTATCGTGATCCCTAGTTGTGATAAAAAATCATAAAATGTAAAAAAGGCAGTGATAATTGGAGAGAGAGGTTATCCACAGGAAAAAGGCGTTAATTTTAGAAAGTTAAAAATTTTTTATTAAAACATTTTACAAAACTAATCAAATATAATTGGAATACTATACCAATATGTCCATTATTGAAATCTCATTAAAAAAACGTTCTTAAACTCTAAGACACCTAAATCACTATATAGGTTTTCGCTTTCCCTAACTTTTTGAAATGCATTGCAATCAACACATTATTTTTCAAATGCGGAAATACCGCTACATAAACTCAATATACAAGAAATGGGGAAAAACTTCAAATATTTAATTTTAGGAACTATTGGCATACTGTGTAAGCATTGAATGTGTTTATATTCAACATTTAAGATAAAAGTATTTTAAAATGATAAAATATAATTTTTTATTAAAACAGGTTTTCACAACTAATAAATATTTGGTATTATATAAAACAAATATTGATAATTAATAAATAAAATAATCGATACCCCAAAACCTAAAACTATTAATAATTCGCCTTTGCTTTTGGATAATTCATATCTCTGAGAGACATCCCAAAAATATTTTTTTGCAAATGCTGAAATAATCACGATTTTCCTCCGGGAAACTCAATTTTTAAGAATTACCAAGAGTTAATCACCAAATTTGAGCAATTATGGAGTTGAGTTGATTGAAAAATGTCGATACTTTTAAGAGTTCAATTCTAATGTGAATATTTTAAGAAATAAGCTGATACTTATAACTTAAAAAACGAAATGGGAAAATTCACAAACTAAATATAATATATCAGATGGAGCTTCAAGCTAGTGAAATATTTCAGAAAAGAATAATCATTCAAATTAATACACCTATATATTATAGATATAAAACTATTAATAAATTCGCTTTTCTGCTTTTTGAAATTGCATTTCAATGAAACACATTATTTTTTCAAATGCTGAAAATACCGTTTAAAACTCAATTTTTAAGATTTACCAAATAATTTCAAAATGTTGAAATATTAGGAATAAATCTTAACTTTTAAAAGGAGTTCTGAAACAGTAATGAAAATTTAAGCAAAGAGTAATTTTAGAGAAAAATATAAATTCTTATTCAAAACAGGTTTTCACTAATCTAATGAAATATTTATTTGTATATATAAACAAATATTAAAATTTCATAAAAAACGTCAATAAGACACCTAAAACAATTAATAAATCTCTTTTCTTCTTTTTGAAATTGCCATTTCAATGCAATCAATGATTTTCAAATGCTGAAAATCGTTAAAAACTCAAATTTTTATAGAATTTACCAAATAATTTCAAATGTTGAAATTTAGGAAAATCTACTTTTAAAAGTTCTAAATTGTAATGTGAAAATTTAAGAGGAAAAAGCGTAATTTTAGAAGTTAAAATTTTTTATGAAAACAGGTTTTCACAACTAATGAAATATTTGGTATATAAAAACAAATATTGAAATTTCATCAAAAAACATCAATTTAAGACACCACGAAAACTATTAATAAATTCACTTTTCTGCCTTTTGATATTGCATTTTAGAATTTTAATGAAACACCTTTATTTTTCTCAAATACTTAAAATACATAAATATTACACTTTCAATATATACAACATAATTTCAAAGTTAAAATTTAGAAAAATCGTACTTTTAAGAGTTCTAAATTTAATGTGAAAATTTTAAGAAAAAGCGTAAATTTTAGAAGTTATAATTTTTTATTAAAACAAGGTTTTCACAAACTATATGGAAAATAGAATGGTAAAATATAGTAATATTAAAATAAAATAACTATTATGATATATGTTCATTATATTATAGTAAGTACTGTTCTATATTTAGTCTATCCATAGTAGCTTATAGATTTTTAATTTACGTTCCTACCTTGAAACCTCAAGAAGCATTACCTGAGGAACAGCACTTCTCAGCCCAAAATGCTGTAATACACCCGTTTAAACACCGATATATTTTAAGATCTGCTCTATAATTGATATCAAGTTGTTTTGAGAGTTTAGGAAAATTGGCGGAACTTAATAGTATTTCTAGAGTTTGTTAATGAGCTGAAAATTTAACCGCAAAAAGTACGAAATTTTATGAAGTATATATAATTTTTTATTAAAAACAGGTTTTGATCAACTAAATAATAAAATATTAGGTATATATATAAAAACAATAATATTGAAAATTTACATAAAAAACTTCATTTTAAGATCACCTTAAAAACTATATAAAATTCGCTATTTTCTGCTTTTTGAAATTGCATATTCAATGAAAATAACTAACTATATATATTATTTTCAATGCTGATAATAATCCCGTATAAAAATAACTCCAATTTAAGAGATTATACCAAATATATATTTCAAATGTTGAAATTTAGTAAAAAAAATTCGTCTTTAATAGAGTTCTAATCTATCTATAATTTGAAAATTTAAGAAAAAGTATAAGGAACAATTTGTTTATTTTATTTTAATTATAATATAAAACAGGTTATTTCACAAAGTATAATTGAAAATTTATATATCATTATATATATAAAACATAATAATAGAATTTCATTAGTCAGCCCCAGTCAAACCGTCAATATGTCAAGACACTCCTAAGGACTCACCTTACTTCAGACAAATTATCGACTAGGTCTAGAAAATCATATTTAAGTAATATGCATATTCAATGAAATCATTAAATTATTAATCAAAATGAATCTATCTGGGGAAACCGTTAATAAACTCAATTTTAAGAATTAATTATAATAATAATTTTCAGAATGTTTTTTATATCACAATTAATATCGAATATAGTAACTAATTTCAAAAGTTTCTAATAAATATAAATAATATAATTTAATATGTAATAATTTAAGCAAGTGTTTAAGGTATTAAGTTAAAATTTATTTATTTTAAATACAGTGACTTTCACACTAATGAAATATTTGTATATAAAAACCAAAATTGAAAATTTTTATAAAAAACATCATTTTAAAACACCTAAAACAATTTATAAATATTCCTCTTTCTGCTTTTGAAATTGATCATATTAAGTCAATCATATTTTATTGTTTTATACCCTTTTTTGGAGTTCTTTATAATGCGAACGTTATAAAAAAACATATTTTGAAGCTTTACAAAAAATTATTCAAAATGTATATCGAGATTGAAGTGAAAAACATCGCTACTGTCCACCAACAATTCACCGATGTAGTGTCGTGTTAATGGCGTAATGAACAACTTAATCTAACGTAAAAAAAAATTACAACGTAAGTTTCTTCAAGTTATATTATAGTTAATAAAGTGTGAGCGAATAAACAAGCGTTTTTCACAACTAATGAAATATCTTGTATATATATTAAAACAATATTGAAATTTCATTAAAAAAACGTCCATTTATTTTCACCTAAAAACTATTAATAAATTCACTTTCTGCTTTTTGAAAATACATTTCAATGAAACACAGTATTTGTAGGTATATTATCATATATAAGACTAGAAATATACATTAAAAAACTCCATATTAAATCTACCAAATATTATTTCATTATCGAGGAGTGAAAATTTAGAAAAATCCTACTTTTAAGAAGTTCTAAATTGAATTGTAGCATGATAACTGATAAGAAAAAGAGCTTCATTAATTTTTGGGAAGTAATATTCTAAAAATTAGTTACCAATTTCTCTATGATTAGTACAGAGAGGCGGAGATCCCCTGTTGTTCTAAAATCAGACTATCTGGGAGATTCTGAGGGAATAGTCGTTTGTTTTTATATATAAATACACTACTGAGTATCGGAGTCGCGATCGATCTGAATATTTCACTTAAATCGACTACGCTCCCACATCTCTCTATAGAAATTCGTATATAAAAATACTTATATAATTAATTAATTCACCTTTTCAGTCATTGAAATTGCATATTCATTACAATGAAACTATCTATATTATTATATTTCAAATGTTACTGAATAAATACCGTTATTTAAAAAACTCACCATTTAAGATTATTACTAGAATATATTATACAAATAGTTAAATTATATAGTAGAAAAAATTCGTACTATTTAGGAGTTCTAATATATTATCCACTTATAGTGGAAATTAATATTTAAAATGAGAAAAAAGATAGCTCAAAATCTTATCCCTAGATGAGATTATTAGATTAATCATCTCTATTATAAATATACAATCAAAGGTGTTACCCGTTTTACAAACAATGAAATATTTGTATATAAAATAAAAAAATTAAACAAAATATTGAATTTACTAAAGATTAAAAAACGTCAATTATTTAAGACACCCTAAACAATTAATAAATCTCTTTTTCTGCTTTTTGAAAATGCATTACAAAATTTGAAACACATTATTTTTTTCAAATGCTGAAAATTACCTCGTTAAAAAACCTTCAAATTTTTAAAGTATTTTCCCTAAACCAAATTTTAATTATCAAAGATATTGTTGAAATTGCAGCTAGTATTATTCGGGCTATAAGAATCCTCATTTTATTTAATAAATATTTATATTATTGATTAATTTAGTTAAATTTTTACACGCTTTTAATTTGAGGAAGTTATAATTTTATAAAAACAGGTTTTTCACAACTAATGAAATATTTGTATATAAAAACAAATATTGAAATTTCATTGAAAAAACGTCAATTTTTAAGACACCTAAAAACTATTTATAATATGTATAATTCGCCTATTTCCCGCACTTATTCTTTAAATGCATTCAAATGTAAATACACACACCATTTCCACTTTACATAATTGACCACTGACAAATACCGTTTTAAATACATCAATATCCTCAGAAGTAACACCACTTATAATTATTTCATAAAAATGATATGAAATTTAGGGAAAAATCGTACTGTTTTATATACATTCTAAGTAGATTATATAAATATTGTAATATGTATTAGAATATAATTATTTAATACGTGATAAAATAAGACGTTAATTTTGGCAACACATCACTAATAAAATTTCATTATTAAAACATAGTGCAGTTCACCATCAGGTTTTCACATCATGAAATATTTGGTATATAAAAACAAATATTGAAATTTCATTAAAACTCAATTTAAGACACCCTAAAACATTTAATAAATTCGCTTTTCTGCTCTTTTGAAATTGCATTTCAATGAAACACATTATTTTTTTTCAAATGCTTTTCTGAAACCCCGTTAAAAACTCAATTTAAAATTTACCAAAATAATAATTTCAAAGTTGAAATTTACTGGAAAAAATCGTTACTTTTAAGATTTCTAAATTGGTAATGTGAAAATTTAAAGCACATACCAGACTTCCAGAAAGAAGTTAAAAATTTTATCATTAAAACAGGTCATTTTTCACAATAATGAGAATATATATTTATGAGTATATATATAAAACAAATATTGAAAATTTTTCATTTAAAAAATACGTCAATTTAAGACACCTAAAAACAATTAATAAAATTCTCTTTGCTGCTTTTTGAAATTGCATCAATGAAAACATTTATTTTTTCCAAAATGCTTGAAAGAGAGGAAAAAATACATCAATTTTAAGATTACCAAAATTAATTTCAATAATGTTTAAATTAGAAAAAGTACAGCAATTTGGGTAGAGAAACAATGTTAAATGTATTTAATTATTAAGATGCATATTGAATTTATAGAAGGTTATAAATAAATTTGATTTATTTAAAACAGGTTTTCAAAAACTAATGAAATATTATAATATAATAAATAACATAATATTGAAATTTCATATTTTAAAAAAACGCGTTCAATTTAGGACACCCTAATAATTATTGAAATTTAAAATATCGCTTTTTAGCTTATATGAAAATAGCATTAATGACACATATTATTAGTATCAGAGAAATGCTGAAAATTACTAATAAAAAACTCTCAATTTAAGATTACCCATAATAATTTGAAATGATGTAAATTTAGAAAAATATCTTACATGTCGTTACGTTTGTAAGAGTTCTTAAATTTGTAATGTTGTTTAGATATGAAAATATTTATTAAAAATAAAAAAAAGTACAAAATTTTTTACAAGTTAATAATTTTTTGATTATTTTTAATTATATATATTTAAAACAGTAGTTTCACGAAACTATAAAGAAAATATTTATGGGTAAGATATATATATATAAAAAAACAAATTATATGTGAAATTATTCAATTTAATATTTGCTCAATTTTATTACCATTTAAAGACTAATTTATAATAAAATTTACCCTTTTCTGCTTTTTTGATAAATAGGAGCATTTCAAGATGAAAACACTATTGATAATATTGTGTGGTTCAAATGCTGAAAATACCGTTTAAAACTCAATTTTTAATTATATACAATTATAATTAACATTCA
>JABUQX010033948.1:0-16435 GCA_015478945.1 Trachelipus rathkii | reverse complement strand
AAGTATGGAAATTTTGAAATTATAAGGGAATTGGCAGTGGGAAGGTACGTTAATATATTGGTTAAAATTTGTATTACATAGCGAAGAACATAGAAAATCATATTATAGTAATTACATTATTAAAACAAACCAACATCTACTACCATGTATTATTATTATTATTATTATTATTATTATTATTATTATTATTATTATTATTATTATTATTATTATTATTATTATTATTATTATTATTATTATAATATAGACACCCTAGCAGCTTATTTGGGATTGAAAATATATTAATTTTTTCAATAATTTTTTATTAATAAATTTTATTTATTTTTATTATTATTATTATTATTATTATTATTATTATTATTATTATTATTATTATTATTATTATTATTATTTTATATGCAAATAGATGTTGTGAAGTGTACATAGGTGAAGAGCTCTCAAGTAAGCATCGAGAAGCAATCAAAGTTTTTGTACGGAAACAGCACTACAAAGGTGCCTCTCCTAAGAGAGTTGAAGTTTCTTGCAAAGCTCTCTCCTCATCCTCATATAGGTAGGATATATATATATATATATATATATATTGGTTTTATAAGTATATATATAAGTATATATATATAATATATATATATATAATATATTTAGTATATATATTATATATATAATATATATATATATATATTTAATAATATATATATTAGGGGTGGTGTACCGGAACTGAATTTTTCAGTTCCGGCCGGACGGAAATAGCCGGAATCACAAAAAAAAATTCCGGCCGGGAACCGGAATTTCTTATTTTTGAACTTTCCTTTAACTATATAAGGAAATGTAAAAAAATATTATTTTTTATAACTTCAGCATAATTCTTAAATTTAGTACAACGCCACTTCATGCACATATGTTGAAAATCATCATTGAAGAGAATATATGGAAGTCAAAAATTTTAATAGGTAAAAGGGAAAGTCTTGTATTTTCTAGAACAGGGAAACCACAAAAAGAGCAATAGATCCAAAGCGTGAAATTAGTGAGTTTTGAGGAGAGTTTCTTCCCCAAAAAAAGATTTTGGCAAATCAATGACCCCAAATCACAGAAAATAATGAATTTTATTGCAATGAGTAACCGGCCATTCACAGTCACAGAAGAGAAGGGATTCATAGAACTTATTGCCCATCTTCAACCAAAATATCTTATTCCTAGTAGAAAATATTTTGTAGAGAAAATGTTACCAACTTCATACAGGAAATTGAGATCAGCAGTATTCGAGAAGTTATCTAAGGCTGATCAGATATAATTTACTACAGATATATAGAAGCTAAATAATTTCAAACCACTCATTTATTTCTTTAACTGCACTCTGGCTTACCAGCGAGTTTGAAAAAATGGACTGTGTACTCCATTGAAAGTATTTCCCAGGTTCTCATTCTGGAATTAAAATCACTATGAGTTTTGAAATTACGATGAATAATTGGGAAATTCCTCCTAACAATCCATTTGATCCTTCGAGATGGAGCATATAACATGAAACTTGGAACTGATTTAGCAGGATACACGAGTTTTTCTTGTTTTATTCATAATCTTCAATTTATTAAAGATGCCTTATTTTCTCAAAGAACAGTGTGATTTAATTAAGAAATGTAGGAATATTTGTACACATTTTCAAATGAACATTCAGTTGTGGCGGTAATTACTTAAAAAGAATACAAAAAGTCTTGGATCCACATCTTGCAAGCCCCACTTATGCCATTCAAGATGTTAATACAAGAGGATAGCACATATTTTATTCTAGAAAGAATTGAATGTTTGAAAAGAACTTGTTCATTTTGTATTATAGAACAATCAATCATTTAAGCTTTGACTGCTAATAAATGGCAAATACTTGAAAAAATTCTAAGAGTTTTGCAACTATTTCTCATGGTTACGGAAACTATAAATTATTCTACATATTTGAGCTCTCCAGCATATCTCTCAAACTCTGAGGATGACAGCAGAGAATAAAGAAGAGCTGAAGAAGGCATTAGAGTTTTAGATTTTATGAATAAAAAAGGAAGAGAAAGGGATTCAATAGCATTATCAAAACAAGATATATGTTTTAAATACTGTAGTAGACCCAGGATACTAACTTGACTATTTGTAATGAAATAAAAGAAATTGAGAAAATGATGTTTGAAGAAATATGCAAATAATTGAAGTAAGAAAGTGATAATAGTAGTAATAGCAGACAGAAGAAGGATCAGGCCGATGATCATTTTCAGAAACGAGCATTATCTATAATAAACTTAGATTTGCCCAAGTACCTTCAATCATCAGGAGCATTAAGAAAAGAAATTACTGCAAAGTTACTTAGTTTTTATAAGTTTGAAGAAAGTGAAAGTGACAGCGAGTCAGTTAGTGTAAAAAAGAAAAAAAGAAAAATCAGTGGCTCTTCAAAAGGTGAAATTCTTAAAAGAAATTGAATTTTTTTTTACCAGAAAAATCAATTTCTAATCTCGAAAAAGAAGAATTCTTTAATTGGTGCTGGTGGAAAGTGAACAAAGCTAAGTTCCCAAAATATAGCAAGTACTAGCCCAAACAATTTACTCCTTGCCAGTCTTCTTCCAATATTAGAGAAAATTATTTTTTAATTTTCAAAAAGGCCAGGAAATATTTTTGGAGAAAAACTTTTTTAAAAAATATTTGCCAAACGTTAAACATTATTCTTTTACTTTCAAAACAAATCAGCAATATTTTCAAAAGTGTTTAAGGAAAGTTAATTAAGGAAAGTAATTCCGGTTCCGGCCGGAATTTTGAAAAATTCCGGCCGGAACCGGAACCGGAAAAAAATGTCAAATTCCGTCCGGAATTCCGGTACACCTCTAATATATATATATATATATATATATATATATATATATATTATATATATATATATATATATATATAATATTATATATATATATAATATATATATATATTATATATATATATATATAGATATATATATTATATATATATATATATATATATTATAGATATATATTTATATAATTATATATATATATATATATATATATATATATACTGAATTAATGAACTTAAAAAAAAGCAAAATTAACATATTAATCAAATGGAAAATAAGCTGCATGAAATATTTGTTTTAATAGGTCTGCTTTGTGTTCAAATTCATTCATTTTATTTCTTAACTCAATTAAGGGAGAATGGTTAGGAGTAGGTGCTCCAGAAAGCGTTTTTAATAAGTAATATTTTTACAAGGTCAATGTGTGTTTTTTTTTAAATGTTTATATATTTATTATAGTTACTCCAAAAGGGTATTTTGAGTATGAAGGAAGAGATGTTCTGGTTCATGAACTTTTGTCATATACTGTCAAAGATCTTCAGCTCGTACACCAAAATAGACCCACATCTGTTTGGCTCATCACTACGTTTGCGAAACACCTTATGAGGTATATGTATATAGCTTTAAATATATAAACAGTAAAAATTAGAAGTCTAGTGAGCCACATAATGATGATGGTCAAAATTGACCTGTATGTTACCAATGTTTAAGGTTCATATTTGTATTTCTCTGTTATGTGGTTTATGTTCATATTTATTTCAGTTATTTTATTTATCCAGTTTATTTATTTATTCAATGAGCTTATCGTTTATCTTATTAATGTCTAAATTATTTATTTATATAAAGTTATCGATTTTTTTATTTTAATTTTACATTTGTAAAGTACATAGATAAATCATTAACTTTATAAGCTGGGACTTTGGAGTCAAAGAACTAGAGGTCATAATTTTAAAATAAATGCGAGCGGGACTGGCCGATTACAAATGATGGAGCCAGATTTGAGAGTTGAAAAAAATTTTTCTGGCTTCTCAGCCCTGTTTATAAGTATAAAAAGATTACTGTTTTGGTAGTAATATATATATTTGGAAAAGTGTGTATTTTAGATTATATATACATAATTTCAGGTAGGCTGGACAGACTTTAACATGCGAGAGAATCTATGATTTTTATTTCTCAAATAAGACCGTAACTGTTTGAGGAGAGAAAAAAAAAAAAAAAAAAAAAAAAATATATATATATATATATATATATTATAATATATATATATATATATATATTATATATATATATATATTATATATACTATATATATAATATATATATATATATATAATTATATAATATAACTTCCTTATTAACGTGCTTTATCCCCTTTACAGAGGGTAACACGGGGGGACTACAGGAAATCGAACTTTAAGGCCGGCTATCCTTAACCAGCGTCACCAACGTGTTTGCAGCCGAGTTTTAATTCTTGCCCCCAGGAAGATAAAACTCCAACTGCTACGCGGAGGATTGAACCAGCGTCATCTCGCATGAGAGTCGGCGAGTCAACCTCCTACGCCACACCATATATATATAGCCTATATATGCTTATATATGTATATAATAATATATATATTATATATATATATAATATTATATATATATATATATATATATATAATATATATATATATACCTCTACGCCACATCATATATATAGCTATATATACTATATATGTATTTCGATTTTTTAAATTAATTTATTTTCTGATAGGCTGTTTCAAGCTTCTAATAATAACAACTTTAATTTGTAAAAAATTTATGAAGCACAGATGCTTTTGTCTATTTTTGTGTGATTTTCCTATTATTTAATTTTTTTAGTTTAATATATGGGTGAGTCTTAATGCGGTTTGCTAATAGTAGTGTTTTTATAGACATAATATCATCACCCTAATAATTATCAAACTTCGTAATTTCAAAATGAAAAAATTTTCAAGATAATAATGAATTAATATGTCATTTTAGTTTTAATCAGGAAGCATGTTATATTGTTGTATTTTAACCCAATAGAATAGACTGTATATACAGATGGCGTAAACACCTACAGTACAATTTTGATAAAAATGGAGTTATTTTGCTTATTAGGGTTACGATATACCACATTGATATGAATTCTATAACCAATTATAGGTATATTGCTATTTTTAATACATTTTTTTTATTCATCTCAGAGGTTTGGCTCATATGCACAAAAATGGTGTCGTTCATGGAGATGTGAAGCCACATAACATAATGTGGAGTGGACTGGAGGAAACCTTTAAACTCATTGACTTTGGAGTTAGTTTTAGTCTTAATGAAAACATGGAACATGCCATACAGAGTAGAGGTAATAATATTAATAACAATGTAACATTATTTGTTTATTTTCTTCTGGTCAATTTTTCTCTTCCTTCGTCCATAAATTAATAATTATCAAAGGTATTAAATTTAGCTTTTAAAAATCCCAGTTGGACAATTTTTTAAATGCTTGAATGTTACAATTTTTTTTTTTTTTTTTGTTTGAGTAATTATTAATTGAGGAAAATTAAGAGCTAAGACATGGTAATAGATAAATCTTTATTTACAAGGATTTTCTACCTGCATAAATTTACTCACATGTGTTACTTAGAAGCGAAGAAAATATATTTTTGATTACTATAATATAATCTTAGTTATTCAGTTATACTAAAATTGGTTATCTCCAGATTAAAAAAAAGAAAAATAATCAATAGGCATATATACTTTTTACCTGGAGCTTCAATTCAACGACTGATATTCCATTTCTTTAAACGTTGTTGATATTAATTTGATATCAAGACAAGTATTAAGTTATTAAATATAAAATAAGAAATTAGTTTTGAAAAGATAAAATTAGGACGTAGAGTATTCTGCCCTCTTCTTGAAAAGGGCTCTACCTGTGCTGGTCAATGCAAAAAAAAAAAAAAAATAGTTACAAAGTTTCTTAAGTTAAAAAAAAAAAAATTCAATTGTTTTCAGAAAATAAAATTCGCCAAAAATAAACATCAATAAAAAAGATTTAAAGGATTAACCTAAATTTTTTAATTATAACGCTCGAAATTGATGTTTTAGAGCTTAATAAATAATTGTTTTCTGTTTTTTATTTTTTTTTATAGATCAGATGAAAATTATTGAAATTATGTCCAAATTTCACTTTCACAAATTTCCTTTGGAATCTAACTTTTCATAACACATTTTCCATTAGTATCATGTGATGATTTTTTATGTTTTAAAGCATAGCCAATACTATAATTACCCAGAAATAGGAAGATAGGAGATAAGAGACAGTAAGAAGCCATATGGACTTATAAAGATTGTCCCAGTCAAACTGTAGTAAATATTTATCAAACACCATACCTATGCAACCTTCACAATCTACACCCCGCACCTTAAGGCTTGTCAATATCCTATACAAAGACCACTGTAATATATACCCCAACTATTACCAAAAGTAAAAAAAATATAGCTAGGGTACATGCTAACCACACTACACAGCTTTAATAAGTTTGTCATACCGGTAGTTACAACTTGAAGTTTTACCTTAATAACTAATCAAAACCCGACAGTTTGGCTTGGTCAAAATTGAGTTTGAGTAATTAGTTCATAGTAACGCCATATTAATAACAATTAATATTTGTAGTTACTTAAAATAGAGTCCTTCAATGTGTTTAATTTTCAGACTTATATTAATTTTACTACCAGAGATATTGAGTTCCAAAATTGGCAATTTTTAAAAAAAGTCATTTTTGAACACCTTGTTGGAAAAAACTGCATGTCTCGGCTTTGATTTTTTTTTTTTTTTTTTTTTAACTATTATTATAGCTGGAACTTCTCAAAATTTTTCGATTATAAATAAGTTTCCCCCCCCCCCCCACCCATAAAAATCACATAAAAAATAACATTTTCAGCAATTTTTGATAAAAGAAATTGTTTTTGGAATATTTTTAGAAGCAAAGTTTAAGCATGGCACCATCCACTCTCTTCTATTCTCCATCAGTCTAGCACCCTCCCCTGCCACTCCTACCTCTAATTCTTTCATCACCTCATCCATATTCAAATTAAATAACCGTGGAAACCTAATACATCCCTCCCTCACTCCACTATTATATATAAACCATTCACTACCCATTCCAATTATTCTTACCCCCTACCAGACACACACCATGGTCTTTAACAAAAATACTACCACCACTTTACTAACCGATTTAAAACAAAACATCCTCATAAGTTTTAATCAAACTCCTCCCCCACCCTTCTCGCACTCTCCTAGTAGCAGTAGACATCAACAAGGCATTCGACACAGTCCCACGCCACCTTTTAATAGACAAAGTATTAAACATAGATATAAGCATCAACAAGAAGAAAATAATAGGAAATTTCCTATCCTGTTATATAGTAGCAAGAAAATTTCATACAAGGACGACACTCTTCCCGTACATACCGTACAAATTATATAACCGAGTCCCCTAGGGTGCTATCCTATTATTTACACTCTTTAACCTTTTTATGCATAACCTACCACATCACCTTCTATAATTAAAAATCAATAGTTATGCAAACGATCTAACAATCACAGCTCAAAATTCCTCTAAATGCAACAAACGGAGAACTTCATCAATATGTAAACAAACTCGAAGATAATAATGACTGTTTCACCTAAAAGAAATCCCCTTATTGTATTACTTTCCCCTGATATAAGAGAATCAAATGTTCATCCAATAGTTTTCCTATTAAACAATAGATTCCTCCTTAATAAACAACGTAGGCTTGCTTTCGATACACATATGACATTCACCCCCACATAAAAATAATCGTGCCGATTGCGGGGATTTGTGTCGCTTCTATGTCAACTATAACTGGAGTGACTGCTTTGACTTTGAAGACGCTTCGGCTTCTGCCGATAAGGTGGGAGCTGTAATGGTTGATAGGATGGATGAGCAGGTTCATTTCTTCAACAAATCTTTCTCTCTCCAAAATCCATGATTCGATCGTGCTTGTTCTCGGGGTCATTCTGGCTAGATACAATGCCTATCAGGAGTGGAAACATTCTCGTTCTGCCATCACTCACTAATTTTCATTCAGCTTTGAATCGTTGCGGGGATTTTATTCGACGAGCAAAGCGGAGTTACTTAAATCGAAAGTGCACGCCAAAACCTCTTTAACAACGTTTGTAAATCTGCCTCTCCTCCTTTTATTCGCTCTAATGGTTCTGTTGCTAATACTCCAACTGAAAGGGCCAATCTCTTTGATCTCCTGCATTCCTCTAATTTAACCTTGGACAACTCTGGCAATCCTCCTCCTCCTTCTTTTCTCAGGTGTCCCATGCCGTTTACCTGATTACATTTGATCGGGCATGGCTTCTGAAATCTATGAACGTTAGGAAGTCGAGCGGCCCGGATGGCATCTCTTCCCGAGTTTTGAGGGAGTTTCTTCTGAGCTGGCATCACTTCTCGTTCAGCTATATTCTTTATGCTTCAATACTATCACTTTCCCTCAGTGTTGGAAGTGCGCATATGTCTAACCTATTCCAAAGAAAGGTAGCTGCTCTGATCTTTCTGAATATCGACCTATAGCTCTCACTTGCATCCTATCTTAAGATCTTTGAAACCCCTTCTCAGCTCTCATTTCTTAGATCTGGAATCTTATTCTCTTCTTTCCGATCACCAGTACAGCTTTCGGGCGCTCGAGGTCTACTGGTGATAAACTTTCCTATCTAATTAATTTATGGTTTTCCGCCTTATTGATTATGGAGAGATATAGCGCTTGACAATATCTATGGCATTTGACTGGGTATGGCACGTGTCGCTACTTTCCAAGCTCCCATCCTTTGATTTCCTCCTCCTCTTTGCTTATTTTTTCAAGCTTTCTTTCAAATTTTTCAATATCGGCTGTTGTTGATGGGCGACTTCTTCCTTCCATATCAATAGTGGTGGTCCTCTAGGTTCCATCTTATCTCCTACTCCATTCCTGCTTTTCATTTATTTTATCAGCTGCTCATCTAATTCTAGCCATTCATATGTCGATAACTCTACCCTCCATTTTTCACATTTCAAATTTGCACCTTTTTTTTGCTTCTAGAATTGCCTCTCGTCCTAATCTTTCTGATTCTATTATCACTGATCTGGATAGAATTTCCAGGTAGGGTCGTCTCAACCTTGTGAAATTCAATTCTTTAAAACCCAACTTCTACAACAAATCTCCTCTAAGACTCCTAACTTTCTTATCTTTTTCGATGGTCCTGTCGTCTCTCCTGTTGACAATATAAACGAAAAAATCTTAGAACCCTCACCCTAGAGCGGCCTCAAAGAAGCTGGGAATTCGGTTTAGACTGCAAGATTTTTTTTCCTCTTCTCAGTTACTCCAACTATACAAGGGTCTAATCCACCCCTGCATGGAGTACTTCACTCGTATTTAGGGGTGCTCTGGTTTCACCCGCCTTTTGGACAGGTCGAATCAAAAACCAAAAGGCTTATAAACTACTATGTACTTTCCAATTCACTCGACCCTCTCTCTCTGCGACGTGACGTTGGAGCTTTTGTCTCTTTTTCTATAGGTACCACAGCGGCAAGTGCTTGAGGAAACTGACCACTAGTGTACCACCACCTTTACGACGCCCTCATAGCACAAGGGGTGCAGCGTCTGCACAGGAATTTTGTGTAGACATTAGCAATTCCAGGCTTGTTCGCTGTGGTGCTTTCTTTCCAACCACCTGTTCTGTGGAAAATTCTCTTGCCATCTGTGTTTCCAGCTGAATTTAATCTTCCTCACTTAAGGACTGCGTCTGTGCTCATCTGCGTAATTTGTATCAGGTGACGACTTTTTAATGTTTTATAATTCCCCTTCCTTGAATAGGGCTTTGCCCGTGAGCTGTGGTACAATTTTGGGCCACCATAAAGAGGCCCTCACAATAGTATACAAACGATACCTCCGCCACTTCCTAAACTATGCATCACAATGCCTGAGAGCACCAGCAATATCACATTGGAAGCCGTACAAAACAAAGATCTAGTGATAATAACAGCTGTCTTCCCTCCAAGCCCATTCACCACCTACCACTAACCGAAAAAATGGTTCTTCCTATGAAAGCCCATCTTAATATACTAGGCTGTTAATTTTACAGTAAAATTGCTCAACAGATCATCCTCTGTATCAAATACTAAGACAACCCCCCTTCACCAGTAAGGAAAAAAAATCGCCAACATTATACTATTTTAACATATATAACACCCTCCCCCCCCCTCCTTCTCCAGACCAGATACCCCTAACACATCCATGCTTAATTAACTCGAAGAAAGATCTCTGCATACCCATACCCGAAATATCCCTACTGAACAAACTTTGGACAGTCAAACCAGAGTAATGCTGTCCCTTCTCCGCTTCCCCCCCCCACTGTCCCGTCTCCTTCCCCCCCACTGTCAAAGATCCCCCTCCCTGACAAATGACAACACAGAACATCTCATACTAAACTGTTCGGACTCTTGACGGACATCAGACGCAACTTCGATACGATCGTTCTAACGGATCTCTGGGCTCGGCCTGCTGTGGTGGTACAATATTTAGAGATCGCCCGCTTCTCGTAGGAGGGGAGCGGGGGACTAAGTAGAAGTGATATATAATATATATACTATATATATATATATTATATTAATATATATATAATATATATAAATATATATTTATATATATGTATATATAATATATAAATATTATAAATATATTAATATAATTATAAATATATATATAATATATATATATATATAATATATACTCTCCCCCCATCGTCCCTACTTTCTGATTTTCCTCCTTTATCTTATCATGAGATGATCTCTATTAACTCTTAATCCCCAACGTTCGCCCCCCCCCCCCCCGCTTGACCCCCTGGCATCTGTTTTGTATATTGATTAGACAAAATTTTTTGCCTAATAAAATTCTACCGATTCTTATTACCAAGTTTGGATATCGCAGCCTATCAAGCGCCCGAAACCACTCGATGGAATCAGTGGGTTCAACCCTCCAGTTTCTATGGTGGTGTTCCACTTCCTTGCATGCGGGGAGCATTTCCAACAAAACCAGGAGCAGAGGCCGATGTGTGGAGTGCTGGATGTATCATTGCGGAGGTTGGTTATATTTGTTACTCCTATTAATTATTATTATATCCACTTTTAGAATTGTATGTTTGGTTTATGAAGAATTTTGAGAGGATTAGGTAGTGGCCATAGGAGAAGGGTGTTATTGGATGGGTGTTGATGTATTTGCAAAGGGTGAAGTAATATATATATAGTTAAAAAGGATTATAGAAAGGGGCTAATTTAAAAAAAAAGTACTGGTTGTTGTCGAGGTCCTTCGTCAGCCAGTGATAAAAACAAAAGGGTTTTACTAGAAGGGGCGTTGATGTATTTGCAAAGGGTAATGTAATATATGGTTGAAAAAGATAAAGGGTTAATTTAAGGAAAAGTACTGGTGGTTGTCAAGGTCCTTCGTCGGCCAGTAATTAAAACAGAAGGGTGTTACTAGAAGGGGCGGTGATGTATTTTTCAAAGGGTGATGTAATATATAGTTGAAAAGGATTATAGAAAGGGCTAATTTAAAGAAAAGTACTGGTGATTGTCAACAAGGTCCTTCGGCCAGTAATAAAAACATTTAACTTGATTATTGAGCATGACTAATGAAACAATATAGGCATAAGGCAACCTCTCACTACGGATTTTATTGAAACCTACGTATGATAAAATGTTACATTAAAAAGTAACATTAATTTTTTTTGTTTTGTTTTTTTAATCAGGGTATATTCAAGTTATGGGTTTATATTTTTAAAATATGTATTTTTTTAAAACTAAAACTTAAATGTGGTTTTTATTAGTTTTTATTTAAGATAAAAATTATTTTTTGTTTTTTTAATATAGTTTCAATATTTAGATAATTAGAGTTAAGGTGTCCCAGTCAAAATAAAAAAAAAAAAAAAAAAAAAAAAAAAACATTGACTTAAAGAATTTCTTTTTTTTCCACTCAATTGAAAACTTAAATATTTTGCCAAGCTCCTATTCCCCCCCACCCCCCACCCAACAACATTCTTAGTAGGCCTAAGCTACTGCATATTCATTTGGAAAAGACTTATTGCATTTTTTTTAATTTACTCACATACCAGATTCTTCTAGGACAGTATTCTGATAGTTACCGAGCTTTATAATAAATTATTATTATTATTATTATATTATATTATTATTATTATTATTATTATTATTATTATTTAGTTGATGACTGGAAGTAAGATATTTACCTTCGGATGGAATGGAGAAAATGTTGAGCAAGTATTAAAGGAACGTCTCGAAATTATTGATGAAGATTTCCCTCTGGAGTTCATGTCTCGTTGGTTTTCATGGTTTCGAAAGTGAGTATTATTATTATTATTAGTAGTAGTTTGTAATAGTTATTAAAGAAAGAGTCGAAAATTCTATAATGAAGGGCATAACAATTAACTAGATGAAAATTAAATTAAAAAAGGAGTTGGGCCTTTCGACGTTAACACTTTCTTATCAAGTGTCCCAAAATAAAAATATGAAAAAATAAGTTACTCTCCATCAGCGGGATTCGAACATTGGACTCCGCGTCGCTGAGTAACAATGTAAAAAGATGAAGAGCATTTTCTTTTCTTTCTTTTTTTAAAATTAGAACCATATATATAAGATAATTGCTCAAAAAGTTTGTGAAATTAATTAATTATTTGTACTGTTGATGCTAAGGTGCTTAGAAGAAGAACAAGCTAATCGTTGGAGTGCTGAAGAGTCTCTCAAAGATTCGTTGCTGTCGGAGGCTCAGAAAGAAAGTGAGAAGCCAACAATGTTTGATCTCTTGACTCTACCGACTACGGTCTTAAGAGTTGTTGGTCTGGTGAAACCTAAGATGGATCAGGAGTTTTCTGATGGTAGGTAAATTATTTTATGCAGTAGTTGTTTTAGTTGTGATGCCAATTTAGTACTTTAGGCACAAACTTCTCTCCTGGAAAAATTAAATTTTGGGGGATTGTGTCACTCTTCTTGCTCACCGTTGATATATTGTAATAAAAATTTATTATCCAGCCAAAAATGATTACAGGGTGTCGCTAAATAATTTTAATATTCGTTTATGGTTAAAATAAAAAAATTGAGAAATTTTTTGATCATTGTTGGAAGGGTCTTTCAATCCGCCCCCCTAAATATTTAGGGAATGCAGTTGATCAGTTTTAAAAGAAAATCTTTTTTTCTTCACTATTCGGAGAAAGATAATTAATTGGTACTTCACTCAAATTATTTATGTAAGAGAATTTTTTTTCGATAAAAAATTGAAGTTTTTTTATCCACTAAATGGAGAGAAGAGAGATGATTATTCATGGTAGCATTGGCTAAGCACCTCATTTTCTGCACTGGCCCTTTATTTTTACAATCGCACAGCACCTGTGGGTTTGCCAATGGGGATTGAATTTACATATTTAGTTAAAGACGCAGGCGCCATATATCAACTTATTACGTCATAATTTCATAAATACCTAGTTTTTAACTTTTATTCACGGTTTTATATATATATATAATATATATATATATATATATATATATATATATAGAATATATTATATATATATATTATATATATATATATATATATATATATATATATATATATCGAGAATTGAATGGATGGGAAGAATTGTTATAAGTACTCTATTACAACTTTGAGAAAGTTTTTTGACCACATAGTAGATGAGTTGTTGGTAAAGAAAAAAAAATATAAAATAGCACATTATAATTAATTTTTTAAGTTATTTTAAGAGCATTAGCGTTCATTATTGACTAAATACCGTTTTTTTCCCTTTATTTTAGAAATTGTTGAAGCAGTGATTGAAATGGCAAATTCTTGCTGCGAAGGTACAATTTCCCCGAAAGAGTACACATTCTACAACCCAAACGGGTCTCTCTATTTAGTATACGAAGATGCCCAGGACGCCCACAGCGCCTACGAGATACTTCGGCGATCAGTAGTTAAAGACTTTACCTTGGCCGTTACGTTCTTCCCCAAACAATTTTACGAAAATAGTAATTTCTTCTAAGAATTTAAATAGTGTGTATATTATGAAGTTCAAAATCGTTATAAATTTTAAATGTTATGTTCCTTAATTAAAAATATTTAACTTTCATATTGCGAATAAACTGCTCACTTTTACTTATTTTAAACTCTACTATATTTTTTCTGTAATTAAGCAGTATGGGTTTATGTAGTCTGTAAAAGGCGACAGAATACGCAGAATTAAAAGGTTTGGACAGTTTTTCTCAGATTTACATCAATGGCAAGATGCAGTATTTGACAAGCTTTAAAACGTCAATTTCAAGCGTTTTTTTATTAACTTTTTGTTCTACAGCTCGCCAAACTCTGCTTTTTGATGTAAATCGAATGAAAATTAAGGAAATAATGTCCAAACTAATTTACGAATTCTGCAACCAATTTCAACAAGCAATATTGACCCATTCCCCTTTAAAAGTTCTTTTAAATTTTTGATCCTTGATATTCATTTTGTTTCCAAATATCACATGATGCAATAATGTTGGTCTTGTTTTTGTACTTTTATACTAGGGCCTTGTAAGAAAACGTTTACAATAAAACAATTTTTATTTAAACCTATAAAAAAAATTTAGAAATAATTACGAAATAAAAAAAAATACAAAAGTGTCAAAAGCCTATTGGTCCTTTTTTTTAAAACTGAAAAAAAATTTAGTTTTCATCCATCCCCCCTTTTCATTGATTAAATAGGCCACCATTTAAAATAATAAATATTGCACTTTATAAATAATATAATGGAAAATGCACAAATTTAAACAATATACACAAAGGATTGGACAACAATGTGAACACGGAAAAAAATACTATGAAATCTAACCTTCCTGGAGCAGATCTATACAACTTTCAACTTTCGAATACTCTAAGGCAGTGGTTCCCAAACTTTTCCTATTCGCGACACTTGCTTAATTATTTTCTTTTAAAAATCCCTTGTTCTATAGAAGATTAAATTAAAAACAAATAAAACTGAAATTTTTCTAATGTTTCGCGATACATCTGTTGGGAACCACTGATCTAAGAAATTTTTAATCAACATTAACTGCTTCAGAGATTATGGAGAAAAGAATTTGTGCAGCTTTGCTGAGCAGAGAGAGAAATGTAACAATTGTGCCGAGTGAACACAAAGCTGGGATTTATGTCCTTCAAATCAAGACTCCACTGACTAGGAAAGGACACCATTGTATATAAATGAATCTGATCACGTAGATCCTTGAAATACCCACTGACAATAACTCCACTCCCACTTATGGGATTCAGATTATCAGGAGCATTACAGAATCATTTTCACATTTTAGTTAAAACAATACAGTCCAGACTATAAGTTTGGTGGGGTCCATATGTAATCCCAACATACTAAGAAATACAATAAAAAAAATTTTTTTTAAGCCAACTAGTTTTAAAGTCATTGGAACAACCTTTTTAGCAATGGTTCATGCTACCAAAGGGTGACAATTATGAAATTCTCTGCGGACAGATTATATAAAACCATTTTACGTTTCTGCCTGCTATAATACTTACACCTTGTTTAAAAAACCTTTGTTAGTGTTCGAAGATCTCAGCCATTTAATTTCGGCATTAGGGCATAACTCCTCACTGATAAGGTTTAACAATGTGAAGATTATATGGGAACCATTATATAATTAATTGGGTGTTATGGTCACAAATGAATTTACTAGATGAGAATTGACAATTTGTCGTCTACTTTAGAAGCATGATAAATTATCCAATTTTACCACCTCTGGAAATGTGTGATGATATATTAGCGTGAAACATGGAAAGAAAAGAGAGAGAAAGAACTGTTGCAAAAATGAATAAGAAATTAATCCTATAATACTAGTGTTCACATTTGTTATGTCCATTCCAATATATATATATATATATATATATATATATATATATATATATAATATATATATATAATATATATATATATATATAAATATATATAATATATATTATAAATATATTATTCTTAATAATTAGTTGTTTATATATTAATGACAACTCAATTCTAAATTATTTAAATACATCTACGAAAACTTAACAAGTATAAGAGATACATTTCCTCAATATATATATATATATATATATATATAAAAGCCACAAAAGATGCGTCTTCACTGATGACAGGTTGAGTTTCAAATACTTCACACTGAAAAATAATAAATATAATAGTAGTAGTAGTAGTAGTAGTAATAATAGTAAAAGTAATGAAAATAATACTAGTAAATGTGGTTATTTCTAAAATGCAAACAAGCTATCCCTAAAAAAAAAAACTACTTTTTTAATTATTGGATTGTGCTGATAAACTTTTGATTAATTTGAACTAGTTAAAAAATTTTAAATTTGTTATTACTTTTAAAAAAAAAGGAGCGTGATACTCAAACACACATTCGTCTAACTTTAAAAAATTTATTAATCATTTTTTTGTCGACTTTGTAGATCTGTTCAGTCAATACTTTTTCTCTTTGTAAACATCCT
>JABUQX010033947.1:0-15000 GCA_015478945.1 Trachelipus rathkii | reverse complement strand
AATGTTTTTTTGCGACAGTTAAGCACTAATTTTTTATTTATTCTAAAATTACTGGCAGTAACATTGTTAGTAAGAAAAATAATTCTTGAAGCGTTAGTCATAAGGCTATTAATATTTAGGAAGTTATTTAAAAATGTTGATCACAATTTTAACTACTCGTCAGTATAAAATTGTTAATATTTAGAACTTCTTCCCAATGTTAATATTAAAGATGCTAATATAAAAATATTAATATCAAAACGTTAATAGAAAAGTTTAGTATAATAAACTCTATACTATGTCAATAGAAGTGTTAATACTACTATTTTTTAATGACTAAGTTATCTAAGTTAATAGACATGCACTAAAATTAAAACAAGTAGTTAGTAGTTAACAAAACACATTTTAGTTCTAACTTTAAAGTAAAAGTGTTGGTGCTACTAACTCTACAAAAATATTATGTCATGCATTTAAAACAAAAGTTAAGTGTTAAAAATGTTAGTATCAAAACATTATTATTAAAAACTGTTAGTATTGAAAGTCGTATCAACTAACTAAATTTTAAAGAGTTTTTTCACTAAAACAAAGCTTAGTGTTTTTAAACCAATTCTAGTTATGTTCTACAGTTAAACAAATGTTGGTTTTTTAAGATGTTAGTTCGTGCATTTAAAACAAATGTAAATCTTTAGGTGTTAGTCACTAATTCTAACAAGAAAAATGTGTACATTCCATGCACAATACAAAAGTTGGTTATCATTTTCCTAGTTAAACTATTGTTTTTATTATTTTTTTCCTAAAAGAAACTTTTCTTTTTGAAATGATTTTAAAAGGAAAATCTGGACCCCCTCCCCCTCTGCTATTGAGGTGTATCCTTTGTGGGTTCTCGTATTTAAAAATAATAAATACAATTAGCAGGAAAAAATTATGAAATATTAATTATATTTCTTAAAAAAATAGATGTCAAAAATTATGCAAATGCGAATGCGAATCATTTTTTTATTACAATTTTTGTTTGGTTTTTAAAATGAGAATGCTCATTAAGACTCCTCTTAGGATTAAAAATATCTTCCTAAAACTAAAAATTATCTTCCAGAATAAACCTTTAAAAGTATCTAAACTTATGCTTTTTTATGTTCTATATCTACATAAAAGCGGCACTAAATATGTGTTATTTTCCATCTTTGCGCATTCCCGCAATTTAATCCATCTCAGAGCGCAGTTTGAGTCGGATGTAGGATAGGGTCCCTTCAACTATAGCCTTCTTATATTTCCTGTCTCCACAGCGTCATTTTAGTACATTTTAAAGCAGGGAAAACAGCAGGAGTCTTCCTATAGTCCCCGTTTCTGGTCTTTTCACCTCGGTAATTTGCCGACTGAAAGTACTAAGTTATTCAAGCATTTCATGGTTTGTCGTATGGAACGTTGCGATGTCTCACAAAAAAAAAAAACCATTAATAAGCATATTATACAATTGTATCTAGCTAAAAAGGAATTATAATAAGCCAAAAAAAAAAAAAATTCCCGGGTGAAACGAAACTAGAATAGGCTTAGACCTACAATTAAACAGAAAATAATGAAATGATCGTGGGTTAAACCAATAAAAAACTATCTTAAATTCTATATTATAAGGATGTAATTTCATATGTCGTGCACTTTAGGGCTTCTCTTATCATTTCCAGGAGTCTTTCCCAGGCCACTTGGTAAAATTCTCACTACGTCGGTCCTTAGGCTTATATACTAAAGGTAAGCACCCCCTCTGGTAACTGCTCTAAACCAACAGAAAAAGAAACTTTCAGTGCATTCCAATCACAAAATTGTGAAATACTCGTTAAAATCGTGCTTTAAAATAAAAGACAGATAAGCAAAATAGAATATAAAACAAACTATATAACTAAATCCAATAAATTTAATCTCTCATATCACCTAAATTTTTTGAACTGTGTTTCTACATTCCTTACTAGAAACATTTGGTCAAAACCTTTTGGGGTGATTCTAATGACTAGGAAAACTCTCTAAGTCAGGAGATTTGATCGAATATTGGTCAAAAAAACTAATATAAAAAGCAAAAAAAAAAATGGAAATAATGGCAAAAACTACAGCATTCATTTTTTCTTAAAACTGAAAGAAAATCGCGCGTCTCCTCTTTTTCACTCTATTTCCTAACTCGAGGAGCAATTTTACATGACTTAATTCCTGGTCAGGAGAGTCTTGTGGGGAAGAAACGTTCGACAGTTTTTTCAGATCTCGAAATCAAGTCACTTAAAACTCAAAACAACGTTACACATTTCTCCTTTTCTTACTCTATAAACCCAAGGGCACTTCACCGCGACTTAATCCTCAGTAAATAGAATCTTTCGGAAGAAGCGTGACAGAAGTCTCTCGTAACTATAAAATCAGTCAATTTATTGACCATATTTGTGGAAAAAATATTAATCCAAACTAAAGGAGCATGCAAAATAGAAACGTAATATCTAAAATATTGCAAAAAAATGTATACTTAATCCACTAATGGATTTAAACTAATGGGACACTGTTGTCCGTTCTTCTCTCATCATACTGCATCTCACCTTGGCATTTTGCTATACGAATGCTCTCACTGTTTTGCCTCAGGAATTCAGGGATCTTAAATAACACAGTGTATGTTCGGTTTTTTGGAGGGGTACTTTAAATTTTCCCTCTATCTCCAACTCCTTAAACCGCCATACCTTCAATCGGTCATACATTCGAGCAAAGTTTTAACAAAAACCAAAAAGATGTATACGCTAGAGAAAAAACGTTCACCAAAATCCATAAAAATCAATCAATTACTAGCTATATGTGCAAATGATTGCTAATCCAGACTATATTTTACAGTTAATGGAACCAATTTGCAAAACAAAACTATCTACCGGCCAATAATTCTATCCTGACGTAATTACCTTCGTGCTCGACGCTGTTTATATGTTCCGTCTGGCCATCACCTTTAAATCAACTGAACCCAACTGAACCAAACCGCAAAATCGATGGAAAATCAGGATGATCCTAAGTGTGACTTTAAATGTTCTTGTTTTTCAGCTGTAGGCGCTAACCCTGTCAGTCACGCAGCTCGAGCATCTCGCCATTTTCCAACAAGAACATCTAAATATTGGCTAAAGCTTTTGAGTAATATTAAGACTAGGAAGAACTCTTGGTGAGGCAAATATAGTGCAAATGATTAGTTAATAAGGCAAAAATCACAGCAAAATAGACTAAGACAAAACTTAAAAGTATTATTCTTAATCCAATCAATGAAAGTAGGAGGCATTGTTTTGTGTCTCTTCTCGTTATATCACATCTTAATCTGGCCATGTCCCTTGCATTCTACCTTATGTTCTCAGGAATTCGTCGCAACTTTCAGGATCCTAGATAATAAGGAAAGACGTCCAAAAGCCGATAAATGTATATAGATAAGAAACAATTGGACAATGTCCCTTCTAATCAATACTTAATTAACTATACCTAATCTATCTTCTTCTCCATACCTCTTTAGGGTGACTAACAGATCCTAATTCTCGCCTCTATGGTGGTCCTTTTGGAGAGGAACTGTTTCTCCTTTTTCACCTTCGCAAACCTAAACTTCTAAAATTCATTACTAAACTCCGTGTTATTAGCTATTTGTGGAGCTAGCTCCCTTCGCTTAGAGGGTATGCCAGTCATATGGACCTCTATCCTTTTGAAAACAACCATCGTTCAGAGGGATGCCCAGTCGTATGGACACTCTTGTTTCTGTGAAAACAAACCATCCGTTCAGAGGGTATGCCAGTCATATGGGAACCTCTGTTTTTAGCGGGAAACAACTAAACTTTCACTTTAAAAATGAGTACAGAGCTCAATTATCTAGAAAAAACCTTCACTGAAAAGGTTTGATTTTGATCAACTAGAATCTGTGTCTACCCTTTTATTCCTTCAAAGAGGATAATATGTAATGGTTAAAACTAGCATGCAGATTACGATCTTAGAACAAGATATAGAACAATGCTGCTAAATACTAGGATTATTCGTCCGCTACCTATCACAAATTAAAAAGGAATAATTATCCGACAATTTTTAAACAATAAACAAGAAATTGACATAAATTTATATAAAAAATGTGTACTTATAATATATATATATATATTATAATAAGATATTATATATATATAAGATATATATATATATATATATATATATATATATATATATATGATATTTATATGCCTAGAGCGTTATTAAAAGTTTGTACAAGTAACGTCTAAGATGTTTGTAAAAACGAAATTGGAAATAAATGTTGCTCGTTTAGTAAAATAAACTCCGATATATCCTTTTTGCCATCCTCCTAGAGTCGTGAGAATTCAAGGAGTTCTGTCTCTCTCTCTCTCTCTCTCTCTATTTGCATCTCCATCATTTTCTCTCTCTCTCTCTCTCTCTCTCTCTCTCTCTCGATATAATCTGACAGGCCTTACAACCTTCGGCGCTTCCAATACAGAATTCTGAGATCGACTTTCTTCTCTTTACGCTCTAGAATGGAATATAAGGTGAGTAGCAAACAATAAAAATATTCACACAGGCGCCAATTACGTTGTATATAATGGCAAAAATGGGCATTATGTAGGGTACCCGGCGCTTAATCCATGGGGCTAGACGGGGCTCTCCGCGGTCTACACCACACGCTTTCTATGGACTTACCAGTTCTACCATGACTGGCGGGATACAGCTAACCAATCAATGCTTCTGGTCCGTTCGAGGTTTTATCGGGGGTTGTAAGGGAAGAAACCGTTCAGGCATTCAAATATTCTAACCCCGGACCTCTGGGGAAGAACTTAAAAACTCCAAAGAAGGGAGTTAATGAATAAATACCTTTCTCCATTTTAGGAAAGGTACTCTACGATTTCAATCTTTCCACATCTTTTTCAACCTAAAAGTTAATAAACAAAAATGGGAAAATCAAACCTTGAAAAATCTAAATCAAAAGACTATCAAAAAAAGAAAACTAAATGCAAGCCTATACATATTTTTTTGGAGCGCTGTTCCCCTACATAAACATATTCATGTAGATATATATATATATATATTATATTATATATATAATAATATATATATATATAGTAATATATATATATATATATATATATATTAATATATATATATATATATATTAGGTACATATAGGGTGGCATATTAAAATTAAATTTCTTGGGTCGGTCACTTTTTTTTTCTTTCCAATTTTGGTGAAAAGCGGCCCCTGCTGTTGATAGTCTTGGTTTCCTTATACCTCATAAACTGTATTACAAAAATCATTTATCCATAAAATACATAAAAGAAAAGGCAATAATTGGAGGATTCTCTCCTTAAATAATCTGAAATATAGCAAAATTATTTTTTATTCCAGGCATCTATATCTTTAATAATTAAAAACTCGGGAGTTTACCCTTAGCATTATACTTCCATCTTTTGAATTTAAAACTTGGGAACTTATGCTACCAGATGCTAGGAAAAAGAATCTTGGGGAGCTGACCCTCCCCTAAATTGAATGACTTTAGGCTTTAACTTTATGAATTTGTGGCTACATTGGTGGAGGATACCACAATTAAACAACTTTTTTTCTTAATAATACAAGAGAATAAGAGAACTCTATATTTCTAAACCTATTCTATTATTAAAAGAACTTAAAAATATTTACAGGAGGGAGGCGGAGCTGTGTCCTCTTTTCCCTCTCAACTCAATATACAACAATTATAAACAAACTTTGGGGGGAACTGGCGGTTTTCTTTCGTAGCTCTCTCTCCAACAGGTTTTCATTTTAAGACATTTAAAGAACTAATTTTCCTTTTAAATTAATGAATAAGGCTTTAAAAACTGGTCTTTCTCTCATTTTAAGCCCCAGATTCACATCAAATCTCCCTCTTTATGCTCACAAGGCTCACATCATCCCCTTGCTAAATGGCTAAATTGACTAAATATGAGGCCTTAAATTTTGAAGGAATAGGTGGCTATGTTGATGGAAAATTACTACCTATTCTATCTCGGACTCTATACACTGTCCAGGCAAGAGAACGATTCTGAATTTTCTCTTACTCTAACATAGCTCATTAGTTAATTTTTATACAAAAACATTGGCGGAGAACCTTCTACTGGGTAAGCTGCCTTATTTACTTGAATCACTATTGACTGTTGGAGAGCTTTACTTGGAAAAAAGAACGCCAGTTTTTAATGGGAAAAAAAGAAAAAAAATATGGGCCCCCCCAAGCCTTTTTTTATTAAAAAAACGAACCACTTCCCCCTCCCCTTAACCCATAAGCCCAAGAGAAAAAAATTCCCCTTCCCTTTTGACAACAAAATTTTAATAAATAATTTGGGGGGGTATAACAATGTTTTTAATTTATATATATATATATATATATATATATATATATATTATTATATATAATATATAATAATATATATATATATAATATATATATAATATATAATATATATATATATATATATATATATAATATATATTATATATATATATATATAATAAATAAATATATATAATATATATATATATATATAATATGTGTGTGTCCTTACTTGTCCCTTTATCCACGTCATTTACTCTTTTCCCCCTGCTCCTTCTTCCACTTGTCATCTTTTAGAACCGCTTTTTTCATGACTTTCGGAAGTTGATATGCAAAGGGCCCAAAACTTCCTTGGACTCTGATTGGATACCTTTTTGCTTGCGCCTGGGAAGTCTTCATTACCTGCATTTGAACGAAACAGTCTTCTCTGGGTTCTCATATTATGTATAGGGGAATTTTCACAACTCTCTCTGCGTAGCAAATCATATGTTTCGCGTATAGGTTTTTACTTATAAGCTCGCTTAAAAGTATATTTGTACCAAGAAGAATGTTCCACCTATTCTGCCCAGATTCATCGATCAAAAATTTCGTCCTTTGATACCTGTCAGATAATTTAAAATACAGTTCGATTTCTTGATAGGATTTATAGCCGTTACCATTTCATCCTTGTAGTCTGCATTTTGAAGACCTGCAGGTGGCTATCGTTCTTTCTTTCTTTTCCAAGGCTGCTAGCGTGCTGTTCGACAACAAAGAAACACCCGCTGCTGTATTGACTATCGCTATCGCGGTTAACCCAGTCTGTTCTTTTTTAAAAGCGATCTCTACATGACAGTAATAATGTCTCCCCTTTTGGGCTACCTTTTCGATCCTTTCTGATCTTAAAGATAACTCAGCTACTGCTTGTATGGGAGTAATATTCTTCTTTACACTCTCCTTTTGTTGGTGGGCTGAGCCGGAGAGGGGTAGAGCTATTGCTTGTCCTTCCCTCTCCTCTTCTAACTGCTCTGTGTTCTGTATGGGAGTTTGAATTTTCCCTTCTCCTTTCTCCGCTTTTCCACGTGGCGGAGTGAGGGGTGATGTTTCCATCTCTTTATCTACTTCTTTTGACCTACCTCCGCGCTTGGTTCCCAAACAGCCATTTCTTCTCCTTCATGCGTTCCTCCTTCTCCTCCTTCCTCATTCCTCCTTCTCCTCCTCCCCATCTTCTTCTGTATTGCACTCCGTGCATTTCTTCGTCTTCTTCGCGATTCGTTTTTATGCACTCGTGGCATTCTCTACTTCGTTTACTACATTATTGCAAATTCAAACCTTTTTTAAGATAAAAAATTTCCAGAATTTGGAAACTCAACCCATCACAGCGTTGGCGTAGCGGATGCGGTGAGTGCATAGTGATGAACGCATACAGCGTAAGGGGACATGCCGCTAAAGATAATATCCGTTAATCTATACATGTTCACTATGTATTTTATTTCTTACCTTAACTTTAATTAAATTCAATTTAATTTTAATTGCATGGTGCATATTTTTATTTATTTTTTTAATTTTTTTTTTTTTAATTTTAATTTTTTTAATTTTTAATTTTATATTTTTTAATTATTTAAATGTTTTTTTAATTTTTAAGTTTAATACTTATAATTTTTAACCTTTCTAAGTGGGAAATGTAAATTTTTTTTTCAGATTCCGTTTCTCTCCCTTTCAGACACTGTAAAATCAATCTATTTTGGGGACAATGTAATTCCAGATTTCCAAGATTCCAGTGCCATCCAATATAGCTCTTCCACTTTATTTAATATTTTTGATATGTTAATTAATAATTTTTTCGAATATATTTTCAATGTTAAAAAGTCAACACAGTAGCAGTAGAAGCACGATTAAACATCGAATATAGGGATAAAATACGATCGATAAATTCTGATTGATAATCATTACAAAAAATGGTTATTTAGTTAAATAAAACCTTTAGAAAAAAAATCTCTAAGGTTGAGGGCTATAATCTCCCCTATCCCGAGTAAAGTCCGTCAGTTCAGGCTCAAAGCCTCTGAAGTCGGTCTTCCAGACCTAAATTCGGTCTCATCGACCTTTAAAACCTTAACCTTACACGTCAAGCTTGAAAAAAACGGATGTTGCAAAATTTGCTTGCAACATTTGCTGTGAAACTTCCAGTTGCAACTTCCGGTTGCGGCATTTGTAGCGCGAGGTTGGCCCCTCACTTAATCATACTTTGAGATGAAGCCAAATAGTAATCGATGAAGAGTATTTTCATGTCCTTCGAAGTGGAGTCAACTGCACGTGATAATCAAAGAAGTTGATAAGTCGTAATTGTAGAAATGGATGTTAATCGGACCAAGGTTGCCATTAATTGTGTTGGAAGCATCATTGGTTTATTGAGGGTTAATGACTAAACAGCAACCACAATATCGAAATTAAAACACGAAATTTTTATTCATCGCTTATTTGTGACGGACAGTTAGAAACTGTTTTGCAAAAAAATCAACGTGAAAATGATAGGTGAAACATAAACAGAATCCTCGTATCATTTACATCAGATTTCGGTCGAGACACTTCAGCTGGTGCTTTCTCTATTGAGCTTTGACTGCTCATGCTATAAATAATGATATCCAAGAATTAACATCGTATAGGATGCAATACTATTGGAAAAGAACGACACAGCGAAAGAATTCATTTCTAAGCTAAAATATTGAATGAGATCTTAGAAAAAATGACCATAATCACCGAGCAGAAAAAGTGATGTTCATCTGTGTAATTGGCTGTGACTCTGGATACAAATATGAAAAAGGTTTTTTCTCATTTCTGAGTGTTAATAATAATTTAGACTGTGCTGTTCATAAGATCCAGGTTAGCAGGTTAGAAAAGGGTTAAGTCACAAAAGGAAGACGATATTATAGTCATTGTCGGACTGATTGCTTGTCACGTTCAATCATTAAAACATATGGCCACAAATAAGAATTAATTCTTATTTTTTTTTTTTAAACAATTCAAAAGAAAACTGAATAAGCCAATTAATTAGGGGTTGTTCATGATATTTCACACGGTGGAATAGTACTTTGTATATTGCAAGAAAATGAAACAAAAAATTAAAAAGAGGCACTCTTGCTTATATGACTGCTAAACCACAGCGATAAATTCCTTTGCGTTTATACAATAGGAGGGCAATAATTAGTCAGGCTGTTGCTTAAATTAATTGGATCCTTTTGAAGACATCACAAAAAATTTCAGTCAACCGACTCAAAACTATAGTGACATTCATACACTCTCACATAGTGTGCCTTAAATAATTAACTATGTAATCAAATCGCTTTACAGTTAGATTTCTCATTAAATGACCCCTCAAATTACAACCTCACTCTGATGATGAATGCGTTGCCGAAGAGCAAAGAGAATTTATATAAATATTATGAGTTGAAATAGTAAAGATCTGAAATTAAAATAGAATTTGGGAATTGAAACAGATGATATGTACAGTTTTGCAACCTATGTTGACCCTAGAAATATTAAAGGGAATTTTTTTCTCTCGCCCACGCAATAACGGAGCAAGGTAAAATATGTCATTGTCTAAACTTGCGGAAAAGTTTATGTATGAGAATAAAAGGTCGGCATCGAGAGTCACAAATAAAGCGAAAAAAATAGGAGGATCACCTAGCCAACCAAGTGGTTGCAAGAAGATCATTATAGGAGACAATGTAGCATAATTCTTCGCGCCTCCCAGCATATGTGCTGAAGAGATAGAAAAACTTTACTTGTAACTGAATTAAAGATCGTGACAAGAAGATAGAAAATAATTTATAAAGAATAAGAGATTAAGCGAGAAGGAAAACTAGTTATGACAGTGGTGTGAACTAGAAAAAAGGTAAACAAGATATATTCAAACTGTAGTGTAAAAATGCTACGCGTATTCAATCGTAGTTGCCCTGCCGAGCCAGTGTTGCAAGTGAACAAGTTAGTTAGCTCAGTGGTCTCATTTAGTATTAGAAAGCGATGTCGGACTCTGGCGAGAAAGGTAGAGAAAAACTTTTATTTGGAGCATAATCTACCTCATTATAAAATTTGAGTAATTAGAAATTGGTAACTTCATAAATTAAGAGTATAAGTTTTTGTGTACCTGAGCCTTTCTGTGATGTTAAGTTTGGAGTTTGGGGAAAGTGGTGGATGAAGTTGAGGCATGCAAAAGCGGAGATGGTCCTTTACGCGCCAACCCATCCTGGAAACTTTTCTAAACTTCATGGAAAGGCTCTAAACTCTATGTAGTATATATAGTATATAATATATAAATTGCCTGTTAAAATAATAAATATTATAGTTATATATATGATAATATTATGATAATATAAATATATATATTAGATAATATATATATAATATAGTATTATATATATATATATATATATATAAGAAATATATATATATAGTATATAAGTTATATATATAAGTATTTTTTATATATAAGTATATAATATTATTATCATTTTTGTGCTCTGACATTCGCCGATCGCGCGGATGTGACGATTTAAACATTCCGCGATCCGCGTGAAGATGTACATTAACATCCGCATCTATGCGGCGGATGAACATATACATCTCGTCATCGCTCATCGCTTCATCCGCATCCGCGGGGATGCTTTCAAAAATTTGACATCCGATACATCCACTAATAGTATTACATATATATATGTGTGAATATTAAATATATAAGATATATATAATATATATATATATAAATATATATGTGAGTAGATAGATGTATATATGATTATAGTGATAAATTATTATATATAAATAGATATATTATAGTAATGTTATTTTAGTTAAGAAAATGGTAAAATATTATCGTCATTATATTTATATAATAGGATATAAAATGATATAAAATTATGATAATTGATTATCTGTAATTAATATAGTTATAATATTATGAAGTGTACTTAATTAAAATAACGTTTTTATTTTTATATAATAATAGTTAAAAATTTCGAGCACGAAAGTATGATCAGTTGCCTATATGATTTAGATATTAATATTAAATAATAATGAAATATATTCTATGAAATTTATTTGCATTCTACACATGTACTTTATAAAATCTTTTGTACATGTTATATATATATCTTTTATAGATCGGAAAGATCGCATAAATAAATAAAATATAATATATAAAATTTATAAATACAGAATAGCTATACTTAATTTAAATATTTTTATCAACTATGAATCCAAATGATTATAATATATATATATATATATAAGTAAATATATATATATAAATATATAGTATTATATATATATATATGGTTCGGGAAAGGTCACGTGCATCGCAAGTTCACCAACGTCCTTATAATACACAATAGAGAATACAGTAAGGTATGAGCTTGCTTTGTATTTTAATAAAAGTAAATTGATAGAGAATCCTTGTTTTTTTCCCTCGTCCCTCTCTGTATATTATATGATATATATTATAAATAAAATATGATTCTAAATACTATATTATTAATAGGATAGAATTATAATATATATATATATTATATTATTATTATGAAATATATAGTATATATATATATATATATATATAGTATTAAATGAAATATTACTATTATAAAAATATATATTCAGGGGTAATCCTCATTGCTTGATTAGCATGCGCCGCATGCTTAAAGAAGCATTTGATTGTCAGCATATTGTGATTGGGAATAAAGGTGTCGATAATTATTATTATTCATCTAACGCTTATATAAGCAATAAATTAAAATTGATATTTTTGAATTTTTGCAGGATTCTCGAGCAACCCATGGCGGAATAATAATTTGCTATGTCAATACGATGCTTGCGGGTAACTCAAACGCCTGCCCTTTGAAAAGTTTAATGCGGCAAAAAATGCGCGGCGAATGAAATTATTTCGCGGCAAAAACACTGTGAATATTTACGGAAACTTAAACAAGCAGTTACTGAAAGCGAAGGGAGAAAAGTATTAAAAATAATTTGGAAAGAAAAATGAAGAAAAATTATGATTTTTTTCTGTTAGAGTAAATCTTATTAACTATTAAGTTTTTAAAATGTTCTGAAACTGATAGTTATTTTTCAAATAATAATTAAAATTCTCTAAGTGGTAATCTTATATAATAAAAATTAAGTAAAATATTAAGCATATTAATATATAATAAGTATTGTGGCATGTCCTGTATTGTGGGTGAGAATATTTTGCTCAGTAATTTGAAGAAGAAGAATAATTTACGGTAATAAAAAATTACTGATAGGACCCATACATAATAATAATTAAATAATAATAAATAAATATGGATAAATACTTAAGATTATATTATCATAAATAATATGTTACATCAAATAATTAAATAGATAATACTAAAGATAACAATTTATATCATAAAAAAATATAAAGTACTCAATAATGTTTACATCTATAATAATAATTAATAAAAAATAATAATAAATAATAATAAAAATAATAATGGAGAATAATAATTAAATAATAATAATAATAATAAAATAATAATATAAAATTAATAATAATAATGAAAGAAATTAATATTAAATAAAATAAAAATAAAAATTAAAAAATTATAATAGAAAATTATAATAATAATAATAAAATAATCATATAACTTTAACAATAACTGAATGAAAATACTTTAATGATAATCATTAAAATGATACGGGAGCTAATTGAATAATAATATATTTATTAATAATAATTAATATAATAATGTAATAATAATATTAATAATAATAATAATAATAATAATAATAATGACAGAATTAATAATAATTAATTAATTAAGAAAATTTTTAAAAATAATAAAATAATATTAATAAAATAAAAAATATAAATAAAATCAAGTAATAAAATAATAAGTTAAATTAAATTAGGTAACTAATGAAATCTCAAAGAATAATATAAATGTATTAATAATAATAATAATGATTATATTAGATAATAATAATAATTAATAATAATAATAATATATGATGAATAAAAAAACTAAAAAAAGATTTGATTGCGAGTATATAGGTTTGTTGCTAAAGGTGGACGCCATATGCGTGATAAGTCTATTTCTGGGGTAGATTATTGGGTACCATATTCAATTGAAAAGAAAGGCTTGGTATTTCCCAAATATAGATAATTAGATACAATATATTATTATATATCTATCTCATAGAATTCTATATATTTATATATGAAATTATAATAATGTTTTGTTAGAATTACAAAATATAGCTGATAATTATATAGTTATATATTATTTAGTTATTAATTTAAATTATTTAGTTACATAAATAAATAAAAATTTATTATATAGATATTTAATTCGTAATTAACTTCCTTAAAAAGTATATAATATAATTAAGTATACTCCACGTTATGATAACTTATTTGTTTATATAGATGATTAATTTTCTTACCTGATAATATGAAACATTGTGCTACCCTGTGCAGAGGCGTACATTTATATATGTATTAATTCGACTAATAAATATTAATAGATAAATTTATATTACATAATAATAATATATTGATTAAATATATTAATATTAATTGATAATTTTCCATTTTAGTAAGACAAAGGAAAATGTTCTCTTTTTCCCAAATAATTCTAACATACTATAGGTAATTTGATGTAATATAAATATATTGTTGTATATATATAATATATATAGTAAAATATTATATTATTGATATATAAGAATTAGTATATATATATAAGATATATATAATATAATATTATACTACAGTATATAATATTATATAGTAATATATAATATATGTATAGTAGTTTTAATATTATATAATTAGTATGCATTGATGTTCCTTTATAAATATGATATGGAGTTATATACAAATTTATATAATGTCTATATTCAATGCTCGTAAGATATTATTTTTATAATAAAAATATAGGGTAGATGTGCATTATAATGCATTGGGATAATAAAAATATATATATACTTAATTAATGAATTGTGCTCGTTTTCATCGAAAACTATTCTATACTATGAACATTTGTTGAGAAATTAGCCATTATCTATAACATTTAGAACATTAATTCACCTGAATCAATTTTGTTCTCCAAATGAAACTGAAAATACAGTGACAAGTTTTTAAAGGCTTGAATTACAAACATACCTGTATTCTAATAGAATCATTGCAAAAATGTTGGGCATATCAAATATTAATCAAAATGATTGACCGCCATTGTCCAGACACAGCTTATAACGCGATACTTACACATAGGAAAGTACTTCTACAACGGACAATGAAAATGCAGTTCATTTAAATTTTCGGCGAGCAATATAAATTTTCAATTTTCCAATTTCAATTTCATTTATCCTTCTTGGTTTTGCAAAAGCTCGATAAACTCTGTCTTGAGATACTTTGTAAAGAGTTCGTCCTATCAATACATAAAGATATCATTGGCGTGAGATTGTGAACTCCGCGTTGTGAAAATATTTCTAAATTAATAGCGCAATAATAGTCCGCAATTCCATGTGTTTGTGAAAATTTTAGAGAAACGTTTGAGAGAATTTCTATCGATAACTCAAAAGACAGGGGTTATTGCCATCAATACTAACTATCGCCTATTTGATGTAGTGGGGAGGGTGCTACTAATATAATTGACTATGACAAGATAGGGCACTCGAGTCCCGATCGAAT
>JABUQX010033946.1:30000-35070 GCA_015478945.1 Trachelipus rathkii | reverse complement strand
TTAGACTGTCCCAGTCGACCAATAAAAAATTAATAATTAAGAAGCTGCATTAGCCCCTCTAGAATGTCCCAGCCACCCCATAATAACTTAATAAAATAAGAATAATACTAAGAAGCCGCATGGGCCTATCTAGACTGACCCAGTCAACCAATAATAATTAATAATTAAAAAATAATAATGAAAAAGAAGCCACATTGATCCCTCTAGAATGTCCAGGTACACTCATAAAAATAAGAATAATACTAAGAAGCCGCATGGTCGTTTTTAGAACTCCTTTTTCTTTTTTATCCCAGTCAACCCAATAAAAATTAAATAATTGAGAAGCCTTATTGGCCCCATAGGAATGGCCCAAGTCAACCCATTAATTTAAATAATAAATAGGAATAATACTTTAAGAATAATTTTTAATAATAATTAATGTAATAATGGAATAGTATTATAATAGAAAGCCACATGGGCCTGCCTTAGACGGTTTTAGTCACCAGCAAAAATTAATAAATAAGAATAATAATTCAGAAGCCGCATGCGGGCCTATCTAGGACTTGTCCCAGTCAACCAACAATATTTAATAATTAAGAATAAATTATTTTTAATTATTAATTTTATGGGTTGACGGGGGACAGTCTAGATAGGGCCATGCGCTTCTAAATTATTATTCTTATTTATTTAATTATTATTAGATTGACTGGGACATTCTAGGGGGGCCAATGTTGCTTTTTCAATTATTATTTTTATATTGGTCGACTGGGACAGTCTAGATAGGTCCATGCGGCTTCTTAAGTATTATTCTTATTTATTATGGGTTGACTGGGACATTCTAGAGGGGCCAATGCGGCTTCTTAATTATTAATTTTATTGCGTTGGAACTGGGGAACAGTCTAAAAGACCATAATAATTAAGAAAACGCATTGACGAATATCCCAGTCAACTCATAATAAATAAGAATAATAGGCTACTTAAGAAGCCGCATGGTCCTTTTTATACTGTCCCAGTCAACCAATAAAAATTAATAATTAAGAAGCAGCAATGGCCCCTCTAGAATGTCCCAGTCAACTAATAATAAATATCAAATAATAAATAAGAATAATACTTAAGAAACCGCATGGGCCTATCTAGACTGTCCCAGTCAGACAATAATTAATAATTAAAATAAATAATTAAGAAACCGCATTGACCCCTCTAGAATGTCCAGTCAACTCATTATAAAATAAAAATGAATACTTAAGAAGCCCATGGATCCTTTTTAGACTTGTCCCAGTTCAAACAATAAAAAAGTAATATAATTAAGAAGCCGCATTGGCCCCTCTAGAATGTCCCAGTCAACCCATAATAAATAATAAATAAGAATAATACTTAAGAAGCCGCATGGGCCTATCTAGACAACTTCACGCCTATTCTTATCCTCAAAGCCAAAGCAACACTAAAGATTGTTACAGACTTACGGGTTACAATGCCAATAGTTTGTTGAAAATTGAATAAAAAAAATATATTAAAAACTTCATAATATATAGTTTTATTTTAATTTTTTATTTCTATTGAAGTTAAATCACTTATAAAAATAACAAAAAAATAAAAAAAAAAATATAAAAAAAATAAAAAAATAAAAAAATCAAAAAAAATCAATAAAATCAAAAAAATCATGATTTCTTTATAAAAAAATCAAGTAAAAAAATCAGTTGATTTTTTTAATTTGATTTTTTTCGTGCCATCCCTGGTTACATGCATGTTGCTTTTGGGAGGCTGGCCTATATATATATATACCGGTATATATATATATATATATATATATATATATATATATATATATATATATATTAATATATATATATTATATATTATATATATATATAAATAGTATAATATCATATACACATACAATATAAATAATATATTATATATATTATATATATATAATATATATATATATATATATATATATATATATATATATATATATATATATATATATATATATATATATATATATATATATACTTTTAGTAGCATTATATTAATTGTTAAAAAAAAAATTATTATATTTTATGTAAAAAAAAAATAAAAAATTTGTGTATTTATTTTGAATTTTTTTTTTTCTATAGCTAACAGCTCTGTAAGAAATTAATTTTTATGGATTAAATGTTTTAAATATTAAAAAAAATATAAATAAATAATTCACTTCTTTTGTAGGGCATACACTGCCTACCTTGCCTACTCAGAGGGCACGTCCCTGGTTATACCATATATCTCTAGGGTTATACCGTGTCTCGTGCATATTTTCATATAAAGAGGCAAATATTAAACTACAGGCATAATTACAAAAACTGGGTGGCACAAATCTTCACCAAAAATTATACATTTTAATGCAAACTTAATATTAAAGCCGATTTTTATTGAAAGAATCATCAGGTATCACAAATTAAAACGGCCCTACCACGTAGTTAAAACTTTATCATTTGATTATTTTATGAATATATCAAGCAGGAAAAAAATATGAATACCACACAAATATTTGGCACAATCTTATTATTTTTAAAGTCATTACTCATAAACCTTCCTTATTCATTATATAAAAAAAAAAGATTAAATATTTGTATAAAAAATGTTTAGAAATAATTTCATTATGTTTACATTTTATTCGTTAGCATTTGCTAAAATTCGGTAAGCATGGGAAAGGGCAACCTAAGGCGTTTTCCATTTTGCACTTTTCCTAACGAAATTTAGGAAAATGCTAAAAAGTCGTTCGATTATGTCAATTTTAGCACAAATTTAGTAAAATGCTAACGAAACGTTAGTAATTTCCTAAATTCTGGTAGGTTGCAATTTCTGTCCGTGCTTACCGAATTTTAGCAAATGCTAACGAAAAAATGTAAACAAACAAGATTGCGCGCAGTAGTTTCGTTGATTTGATGAATGTTTTATTCATGAAATTAACTTTAAATCTAATCTATTTCTTCCAAATCGATAAACTCCATCACAATAGTTGCTCAATTATTTATGATAAAAACCATTTGTTATTTTTTTTATTTTTGTTTATTCCAAAACCACGTGCTCCATTAGAACAGCTGATCAATATTTTTGTAAACAATCGGTCGATTATGCCCGAAATTCGTGCTAAAACTGGATTAGCATTTCTTATCGAGGGTTAGCACAAATGCAAAAATGGAAAACGCCTCTAACAGAATTTAGGAAATTCCTAACGTTTCTTTAGCATTTTACTAAATTTGTTGCTTAAAATTGACATATCGAACGACTTTTTAGCATTTTACTAAATTTCGTTAGCAAAAGTGCAAAATGGAAAACGCCTTTGATATTTTTTAAAATATCGATATATCGATATTTTTTTATATATCGGCATCCCTAGAGCTAGGAATTAGGGATGCCGCAAGAGGACCGATATATATCGATATTGATATTTTTTTTCGATAGTATCGAAAAAATATCGATGATATTTCTTTCAGCTGATATAATCGATATTTTATTTTCAGTATCGAATCAACTTTATTATAATTTTTTTTTTACTTCTAGAAATTTAGCTTTTTTTTAATTTCATAAAATAAATAATTTTTGGAAAATGTATGTGTTTTTTCAGGCGCGTTTGGATGATAGGACATTTTGTTTGACTTAGGAGGAGAAGGGAAGGAGGTCAGATGATCATACAAGAGAAAAAATAAAGGCCTATAGCGGAAGAACAATTTTCATGAAATATACCTATTGCGTATTTTACTTTTCAAATTAGATATTTATAAAAAGTAATGAAAGTATATTCCTATTATATACAGGGACAATACTAGTTTTTTGATTGTTAAGCGTTAAATCTTTAATTAAATTTTTTAATTTTATCTGAAAATAGAAAATGTTTAAGTTTATATGCGAAGATTTTCTAATTTACTCGAAGCTTTATTCCCTCTGTAAAATCACCTCCACTTCTAATTTAAGAGCCATAAAAAAATGGCCAATAGTGTTTACTTTAAAAAAAATTATATATATATATATATATTATAATATAATATATATATATATATAATTATATATATATATATATATATATTATATAATAGTATATATATATATATATATATATATATATATATAATATATATATATATATATATATATATATATATATATATATATATATATATATATATATATAGTTCATTATACCCCTAAATTATTTCACTAATTAAAAATCCACTTCTAAAAACTTCTTTATTACATAATCTATATATAATTGCACAGTACAAAAAATAATAATAAATCTTTCTCCTTAACGCTTCCAAGCTTTCGTGGAGGCACTCCCTCCACCTCTGTCCGGGATCGTCAGTAGAGAAAGACAAGAATGGTGATCGGTAAATCCATCATCAGTTTCGCGGCGGTTGGTTTGCGACTTCCAAATTTCTATCTCTTTCCAGTTTGAGTTTTAATCTCGCGCATGACACAGATGATTTTAAGTTTTCATTTATAGCTTCGTCTATGAAGTAGTTACCTCTGTCTCTGTTTATATTGTTTGTATTTCTTATTATATAGGATTCATAGAATTTTCTGAATTTGTGGTTTTTAACAGTTTTAATTATTTGGTTGTTTTCTGTGTCAATATTATGTCCCTCATTTAGCGAGTGAGCTACTAATGGAGAGTTTCTAGTGAAAGTGCTTATGTCATATTTATGCTGGTTAATTCTTCTTTTTACATCTATTGTTTCGCCTATGTATTCTTTGTTGCAGGACTTACACGGAATTGAATATATTGCTGCGTTTTTGTTATTGTCAATTTTAGGTTTTAGTAATTTTTTAAGAGTACTATTGTATTTGGTTACTAAACTTAAATTTTCCGATTTGTAGTTTATATCCTTGTTGACTATCAGTGTATATTTTTGTTTAATAAATTGTCTATTTGTGTCTTCATTATTTTCCTCATTAAAGATTTTTTTCGCTTTATTTAAACCTTGATAAATTATGGTTTTAGGGTAGTTTAAATTTATAAAGGTGCTAGTAATGTTTTTAATTTCGGATTCCAATGTACTTTCACTACATATACGGTAAGCTCGGAGACCCAATGTAACGATCAATCCC
>JABUQX010033946.1:17500-22500 GCA_015478945.1 Trachelipus rathkii | reverse complement strand
ATTACATCCTACATCACCCGCCAAAACTGGTAACCCAACATGGAGTGAAACAAGAATTGTTTGGATACATTTTCCGAATTCCGTCAGCCATCTTTCTTTAATCAAAATTGCGATCCCTGAAATTTTTTGGAGCAAACAGGACAATATTTTTTTATATATATAATATATATTATTTTTTTTTGTCCTAATCATTATTATTATTATTATTATTATTATTATTATTAAAATGAAATTTTTAATTAAAACTATTATTATTATTTTATTATTATTATCATTATTATGATTATTTATTATTATTATTATTATTAATTATTTATTATTATTATTATTATTACTATATTTTATTTTTATTATTATTATTATTATTATATTTATTATTTATTTATTATTAATTATTTTCGCCTAAGCGATATCTAATTATTTTATAACTTTTGCATACATTTCTAATTGCCAATTGTGTGCCCCCACCTGTACACGAACAAAAAAAAAAAAAAAAAAAAAAAAATCGTATATATTTATATATATATATAAATTTTTTTTTATTTTTTTTTTTCTTCAAAAAAAAAAAAAAATACCTATTCAATATTCCTTAGGCTTTAACTAACAAAAAAAAAAAAAAAAAAAAAAAATTTTTTTTTTTTTTTTTTAAATCTTAAAAAAAAAAAAAAAAAAAAAAAAAAAAAATTTTTTTTTTTTTTTTTAATTTTATCAATATTTGAGTCGCGATCTTGCATTGTAATCATGCCGGGCGACGATGAGCATTCTCCAACCTCTGACTTTTCCAACTTGCGTCTCCAGCGATTCTTTACAGATGACCCAGAATTGTGGTTCTCATTGGCTGAGAATGTCTTTCGTCCGGATGAGGAGGAGAGAAATAAATATTCAAGGGTATTAAATTCCCTTCCTCAAGCTACTTTAGTGCGCATTCGCGATTCCCTGCCAACTTTAGGCGTATCAACAACCCCTTACACGGCTCTTAAAGAATTACTAATCGCGCGATTAGCCCCTTCCCAGGAGGTAAAATATGAACGATTGTTAAAAGATACTCAGCTTGGCGATTTGCGTCCTTCTGAACTGTTAGTTAACATGCTTTCGTTGCTTGGAAGTACTCCTTCCGCCAGAGAGGAAGCCATATTAAGGCATCTTTTTCTTCAAAAAATGCCCTTGTATGCCCAAGATATACTCGCCTCTCTCGATCCAGCCCTTTCTTTGAGCGTGGTTGCTGAAAAAGCAGACCGCATGCTCCGCACACATGCTTCTGCAACGCATTTAGTTGCTGCAACTTCTACTCTTCCACCACCTCCACCACCCCCGCAAACTCCTTCACCACTGTCTTCTCTTACTTCTCATCCTTCACATTCCTCTTCCTCTCCGGTTTCTCACTCTTCTCAAGCTTGTTCTCCTCATCTTTCTCACGGAACTTGCTCTCACGCGACATCTTCTGCTCTAGATGCTCGTGTTTCTGCTCTGGAAATCGGTCTTGCAGAGATCAAAACCGAGTTGCTTTCTGTCACTTCTACTCTAAGGCAGCTCTCATTTCGTTCTCGTTCTTCTTCTCGTAGTAGGACTCCCTCTCGAGGTCGTTCTCCTTCTGCTTCTAGTGACAATACCTATCCTCACGGATATTGTTACTATCATAATTTCTTCGGTGCAAGAGCGAAGAAATGTGCTTCTCCGTGCACTTTTTCGGAAAACAAATAGGTCAAGGGATAGCAGAAGCGACTGCCCCTTGTGACCCTGACACTTCGCTTCCTACTGTGCTTCGCATTTACGATCGTATCACAAAGCAAAACTTTCTGATTGATACTGGCGCATCTTTGTCTTTGGTCCCTCCGGATCCGTCTCAGCGCTCTGCAGTACCTCTTTCTACCCATACGCTGTATGCTGCGAATGGTTCAATTATTCCAGTATATGGTGAACGACTTTGCTCTTTGGAACTCTCGCTTCGACGGAGTTTTAAATGGGTTTTTCTTGTGGCAAAAGTAACACAACCTATTATTGGGGCAGACTTCTTGTCCCATTTCAATCTCATGGTGGACATTCGCAATCAACGTTTGGTAGACGGTACCACTACGTTGTCCTCAAAGGGTGCTCTGATCTCTTCTGTTTTTGGAGGCATTTCTACTATTGCCCCATGTTCTTCTTCTTAGACGCTTCTCCCTTTGTTAATATGTTACAGAAGGATTTTCCGGATCTTTTAAATCCTTGTTCTTCTTCTTTACCTGTCCAACATGATGTACAGCACCATATCGAGACGTCTGGTCCTCCAACTTTCGCTCGTGCTAGACGTCTCCCCCCAGACAAACTCAAGGCGGCTCAAGCCGAGTTCGAGCATATGTTAGAACTAGGTATTGTCCGCCCCTCTAAGAGTGCTTGGGCTTCACCTCTTCACATGGTGCCAAAACCTTCTGGTGATTGGAGACCGTGTGGAGACTTTAGGGCTCTGAATGCCTCAACAACACCTGACCGCTACCCGGTTCCGCATATTCAGTCCTTTAACTCTCGTCTGGATGGCGCAACCATCTTTTCAAAATTGGATATGGTCAGGGCATATCATCAGATTCCTGTAGCTGCTGATGACATTAAAAAAACCGCTGTTATTACTCCTTTTGGATTATTTGAGTATACTAGAATGCCCTTCGGTCTGAGATGTGCAGCTCAAACTTTTCAAAGGTTTATTGATACTATACTGCGTGGCTTACCTTTCGCCTGGGCTTATCTCGACGACCTTCTTGTAGCAAGTGCAACTCCTGAGGAGCATCAGGATCATTTGCGTGCTGTTTTTGCACGATTAAACGATGCTGGAATGCGACTTAATCTCGCGAAGTGTGTATTTGGTACATCATCTCTCACTTTCCTGGGCCATACTGTTTCTCCTGAAGGTGTTAAACCACTCTCCGATCGTGTTGATGCCATTCGTGCATTCCCTCTTCCTCAAACACAGAAGCAACTTCGTCAATACTTAGGAATGGTAAACTTTTACCACCGTTTCCTTCGTTCAGCTTCCGAACTTCTTCGTCCACTTACAGCACTTATTACACAAAAGAAGAGGGGTTCAGCCATCATTCTTGATTGGACGGATGAGGCAAGAAAAGCTTTTGACGCTTCAAAGGAAGCTCTAGCTGCTGCAACACTTCTTGTCCATCCTCAGGACTCTGCACCAACGCGTATTCAAGTTGACGCTTCCGACTTTGCTGTCGGTGGTGTCTTGCAGCAGTATTTGAATAACGTTTGGTCTCCTTTAGCCTTTTTCTCTCGCAAGCTTCAACCTGCCGAAACTCGGTATAGTGCTTTCGGTAGGGAGTTGCTGGCAATGTACCTAACTACTCGTCACTTCAGGTACTTCATAGAAGGTCGAGATTTTCACATCTTAACCGATCACAAACCTCTTACGTTCGCGATGATTTCCCGTCATGAACGACATTCTCCCAGAGAAGCACGCCACCTTGAATACGTCTCCCAATTCACCACTGACGTTCGGCATATCTCTGGGGTAGATAACACCACTGCCGATGCCCTTTCGCGCATCCAGATCGACTCTATTTCTCCTATTCCAATCATAGATTTTGAAGCTATGGCACAGCTCCAAGAGGACGAAATCATCGACCCCACATTAACTTCTTCTTTACGGCTAGAGTGGATAACACTCCCGGGTATCAAGAGGAAGTTGTTATGTGATACATCAACCTCTACTCCTCGTCCATACGTTCCTTCTGCATACAGGAAAGACATCTTCCTCAATCTCCATTCCCTTTCTCACCCCGGCATCGAGGCTTCGCGAAAGCTTGTTTCAGCACGCTTTGTGTGGCCCGGCGTCAATGCCGAGGTGACGAAGTGGACACGCAATTGTCTTTCCTGTCAACGGTCTAAAGTCCAGAGGCACACTAAAAGCCCTCTTGGCTCCTTCTTACCACCAGGTGACAGGTTTGAAAAGGTTCACATAGATATTGTAGGACCTCTTCCTCCTTCTAATGGCAAACGCTACCTTCTTACTTGTATCGATCGGTTCACTCGATGACGCATTGGGTTTCTCGTTTCGGCATACCTCTCTCTGTCACTACAGATCAAGGACGTGTCTTCGAATCTTATCTTTGGAGAGATTTGATGCGCCTCCTTGGTTCAGAAAAGATTCATACCACTTGTTTTAATCCAAAAGCAAACGGAATTGTAGAACGATTCCATCGTCAGCTTAAGGCTTCCTTGGCTGCTCATCCACAACCGGAACATTGGACAGACGCCCTTCCGTTGGTAATGCTAGGTATTCGCACTGCCATCAAAGAGGATCTGCAATGGACTGCGTAGGAACCTTGTCTATGGTTTCCACTCTTCGGCTTCCGGAGAGTTCTTTCGCAATCTTCTCCGTCTTCCTACTTGACTGACCCATTATCTATAATCTAACCGCTTAAGCGGCTGTGCTTCGTCGTGGAGGGACCGACTCCCTACTCGTCAACACAAAGTGCATTCTTTCGTACCTAAGGACCTCTCTACATGCACACATGTCTTTGTAAGGCATGACTCGCACCGCACTGCTTTCCAACCGAAGTACGATGGACCTTTTCCTGTGTTACTTCGGAAGGAGAAGTTTTTTACCATCCAGCGTCCCACACGCACAGAGGTCGTATCAATCGACCGTCTTAAGCCAGCGTTCTTCGAGTCCAATCCTCCTGATACTCCGGATTCGGAATTGTTCCCAAGAACAGTTTCAGTCCCTTTCAGCATGACTCCTACCTACAACATTCCTGTTTCACCTCCCCCTTCTCTTCCTACTATCTCACCGCCACCTCCCTTAGTACCATTATCTCCTGCTCCAGCTTCAGCTCAACCGTCTAGCACAACAGATGAGGTAACTTCAGCACCACAACCTCGTCCGAGTACTCGTGCTAGTACACGCGATATAGCCACACCTGCACCGAATGTACCTACAGCTCGACCTTCCGGGCCCTCTCTTCGTTCTGCTTTCATACCTCCTTCTACTCAACGTAGTTCGAGGAGTGGCAGAC
>JABUQX010033946.1:2500-10000 GCA_015478945.1 Trachelipus rathkii | reverse complement strand
TCTATGTCTATGTCTTAGTGTTTGCATCCTGTTATTTCTAGTCTCTCTCTCCAGATGACTTCTATTTTTTCTTCCGTGTTTCATTTACAGTTATCCTGCGTCATCTACTTCAATCTTACTTGATCTTTTACCTGTATGCTCAGCCGGTCTGGTGCCGCAAGCGACTATCTCGTGCCCTATTTTGTATATATCGCTTATAACTATATCCGTACTATCATATGTGACAGTTTTTCCCTTTCTCACTGATTATCTTTTAATCTATTTTCCTCAGATTCTAGTACTTCTATGGTTGTGTTGTTTATCTCTCAAGTTTACTACCTGTGTCTTCTACCATTCTCACTAATCTAATCTCTGTGCTTTATAGTGTTCTTTCCCTTCATTTGTTTTTAGTCTATTCTACTAGTGCTGTAGCATGTCCCCGGTGACGTGTATTCTATCTGAATTATATACTTAAATATATATATATAATATATATATATATAATTATTATATATATTATATATATATATATATATTATATATATATAGTATATATATATATATATATATATATTTCTCTTATCTAAATCTTTTTGCCAAAGACTGGGGGTAATGTACGTAGCTTGCATCGGAAAAGAAAAGCAGTAAAGAATATGAATATACATATCGAAAGAAAGCCCGCCCTTACCGCCCCACTTGGACCATTTAATTAATGAGGAACTCGTCACAGGGGACAAGAAAAAGACCACCCAGAGCTTCATGACCGCGACAGAACACTCACTATGGAAATCCTCAATGTAAGGGTTTCATCCCTGACGTAAGGTGGGCCACAACCATGCCCCCATACAAAACCCCGCCATTCACTCCGTATTATGCACCTTTATTCTCGCCTTTGGCCAAACTCACATTTCTCCCTTCCAGGCATTTTCACCGAATCAATCCACTTTCTCTTCGGTCTCCCAGCAGTCGGGTTCCCACACATTCCCCACTATACATCCGCTTAAACAACCGACTATCATTCATCCTTTCCACATGACAAACCATCTCAACATACTTATATTTTATTTTCTCATTTTACCCCTTTCTTCACACCACACAATCTCTAATATGTTCATTCCTCATTTTATCAAATCTTCTCCACTCTAGCATGCCCCTTTAAGATTGTTCCATGCATCTGAACACATTAGAACTTTAGATCTATACTTCTTATTCCAGACATAGTCTCACTACTATACAATAACACAGGTAACAACATACCCTCAGTAAGACCCTAGCGCACTCCAAGACTTAGTCCTCCGTTTACATTCACCAACGATTTAATTGCACCAGCACCTTCCTGCCATTCACAATTTCACAACTTTCCTACTACGCTCTGCATCATCCATTCCTTTTCATCCAACACACATATCATAAATATTTAAACTCATACCACTTTTTCCAGCCTGTCCACCATCTACATTAAACTATAACACTGACGGACTGTCCTCACTCACAACATAACCTTACTCTTTATCTACGTTTACTTTCAAAACCCCTCCTTTTACACACCCTGCCAAATCTCTCTACCAAACCTCTCTAAAACTCTTTTCAGATTCGCCACCACAGAACAATCATCGCATATAATTAGGTAGAGCACACTCCACCAGTGGCGGCTCGTATAAACTTGGCATGGAGGGGCTGCAAGTTATTATATATATTATATATATTATATCATAATATATATATATATATATTATATATATATATATATATATATAATATATATATATAAATATATATATTATATATATAATATATATATTATATATATTATTATTTATATATATATAATATATATTATAATATAGTATATATATATATAAATTTAGTGTGTTACAAAAATATTTCAAATGTTCTAAATGTGTAGGTGCTCATATTAATTTTATTGTTCCATTTGATGAAAAAACATCGCACAAAAAATTTCAAACGGATATGATAATATTTACAACTCCATCATCGAGGTTGAAATTTTACCATACATGGACATTTCCACCAATTTAAATTGATTTTGTGACTTTTGACTCGGGATATAATTTTTATTTAACCTCTCAGTTTAAAATGATTTGAATAATAGTTATAGAACTTCTGGAAAGCTTTAAAATGGTTCTAAAATGATCTCTGTGAGTGTCATAGAAGCAGAGAGATACATGGTGACTTGAATCCTTACACTAAATTTACCTCTAATACAAAATTTTAAAAAGTTGATTTTCGGATTTTATCTCAGCTTCAATGACACCTTTATTTTAAAGAACCAAAGACGAGGATAATTTAAACAAAAAAATATAAATTTAAAATTTATTTAATACATAAATTTAAGTAGGTGTACATATGGTTTATTAAAGATATTGATCCTGGTATGCAACAATTTACATAAATACCCAGTTACACTTTTTTTCTCCGTTGGATTTATGAAAAAAATACGCAACCGCAAATCAGGTAAATTTTAAAAAATAATATATCTTTATAAATGTTTCCTTTCACTAAATTAAATTAAATTCACTAAATTGAAAATTACAAATTTTCGTTATTTTTTTAGTCCGCTCGGTTTTTAGTCTCTGCAAAAAGTGTGGATTTCTTGGTGTTTGGAAATTGTTTCCGGTGATGTTCTACAACTTGATAGAGGTATTGTTTCTGATCTTCCTGTTTAGTTATTGAAGAATTGAAAGTGGAAGCAAGGGCGATTCCTCGTTCGGCACTGTCGTTGACAACTTTAAGAGCCATTACTGCCTTTCTTGCTTCCTCGAAAGACTTAATATTCTTCCACGAATCCACATTTTCGACCAAGAACGAAGTATCTAACTTCATGACTTCAAAAAAGAAAGGGAAAGCAGATCCGATAAAATAGTCAAGTGTTTTGTTTGTCAGATCTTCTGTCCCGGTGTATCTGAACGATCTGCCTTCTCTTATTCGAGATACATGTTCTAATTGTTCTTGCAACCGCTCCGCCATTCGACGCTTTGTTTCTACAGATACTAAATCTGAGAAAAGACCAAGTGGAGCCAGTTCTTGTCCCAAGTACCACAAATGACGACTTATTGCCGCAATTGCCTTTTTCGAAATAATATTAGAAGTCGCACTGTAGTTAGAAAGAACTTGGATTAGATTGAGGTCATTAATAGAAGCATCACATGCATTCGGGCATGATATCCAGGCTTTCACGTATATCAGCACAACAAATAAACCGAATTCAAGGCAGGATTTGTTCTCAAAATTTGTGAGCTTAAACTGTTTCCTAAAAAGATAAATCTTGAGAACGTATAGCAATTTGGACATCCACCGCGCATGGTGAATAGCTCCGGGACATCGAAATTTAATACCACGTGGAGGAACTTTTCCTAGGAAAATCAGAGTGAGCTCCAGTAACTCTCGATAGTCTTCTCTGAATATATTTTCTGATTTTCGTTGTAACATAAAACTTACGAAGGTTGTTGCATCATCCATGAGTACCTGTAACTCTCCTTGCAGTCGGCTGTCATTACATGGTTCGTATTTGCTCTGATCAATCTTTGGTCATAAATCCTTAAATCTACCAAATATCAAATCTTAAGCAAATCTTTCTGCAGTTTTTGTTCAAGTAGAACGCAAGCTCCATTCTTCCGCCCTGTATTAGCGGCTGTTGTATCAAATGACATTCCCACGATTTGATCCCGAAGTTTCCAGTCATGAATTGCCTCCAAAACTACTTCTGCAACTTTCTCTCCTCTTCCTTGGTCAACTTTCGGAACTCCTAGAAGTTTTTCTATCTTGTCACCTGAGACTAAAATTGCCACTCGATCTTCCTTCAGTGGCCCACCAGAAATATTCGGAAGTAGTTTTCCATCAAAATGAATAACTAAAGGACCCTCACACGAGAATGCGTCTTTCGTGTTTGAGGCATGTTGGTAACGATACTGCTCCCTCGCTCTTCGAATGCTGCTCACGGAAAGAGGAAGCTTTTCTGCTTCAGAGATATCGTAAGTTTGTGCGACCGCAGACAGAACATATGCAGCTTTCCTGTTGCTAATGTTAGTCCGATCCAAGGCTGAGGCAAGATTTTCATTAATTACATGCGATACGCTAGTTTTTGCGCGATTCTCCGTACCTTTTGACGTTGATGGATTCAATGTATTTGTAACATTAAAACGAATTTCAAAATCGTTTTTGGAGTCATCAATTGGATTGTGTTCTTCTTCATCCGAAGAACTTGATAGCTATGCTGCCGCTGTCACCTTACGTTTCCTTATTTCTTCTCTGTGAAATCGTTCATCTTCTTTCGAGGCTCTCGATGCTTTTCTTTGTTCCTTCATAACTAAATTTTTGTCTACACCGCCCATAGCGCACATTCGTTCCGACCTTTGGTCGATCAAAAACAATTTATCCTCTTCAATTTTTATCAAATCTAAAGCATCATGACGTGCGATATCAAAGAGAACATTGATTGACTCCACAAAAGCAACTTCTCTGACATTCTGGGCAGAACCTCCACGTTTCTTATTAACGCATACTTTTGTGTAATTTTCCAGTAATGAATTCATCTTCCTGATAATATCTCTCTCCAATCTAACTGGAATCCCAGCTCTTTTCCAAATATCACAAAGTTTCTGCACGACAGTTTTCAAAGCATCCTTCTGAGACATATTTTCCTTCTTGCGATAATTAAAAAAAACTTTTAGGACCTCTAGATTGGTTGGTAGCATTCTTCCACCAAAATCTTCTAATGGATTGCCGATGAGGTGAATAGCAGTTTTAGAGCGTGTTTCAGACATGATTGTTTTTTTTTTTAAACTGAAAAGAGAACCTAGAATCAGTGTGATATATATGATATATATATTATTATATATATATATATATATATATATATTATATATATATATATTATATATATATATATATAATATATATATATACTATACTATACTATATATATATATATAATATATATATTATATATCTTATATAACTATTATATAGTTTATATATTCAATTATATAGAGTGCCCAAAGTACCCCCTCAGGTTTACTAACTCTCAAACCCCCCTAATGAGCGAGTTCGTAATAATATATTATCTGATTCCGTTTTGAAATTTTGCATGAAATATTTTTTCCATTCATAGAACAATAATATAATTGGCGTAATGAATAAATGTTTCCCCGAAAGTGCAATTTTTACTTAGCTCTCTAACCACCTCTAATATATATACCTATATATATTATATTTTATATATAAATATATATATATATTATATACAAATATACCTATACCATACTATAACTAAGGGAACTGAGGGATCATCAGCATATATATATATATATATTATATATATAATATTATACGCCACTTGAGGGTCTACTAACATATATATATATAATAGTATTTATATATATATATATATTTATTCTGCTGATATTCTTATTTAAAAATAAGATTAGCTCTTCGACTTTTAGTTGTAGAAAAGTTTTCAATTACTTTTTCATTGAAATCTGGTATTTTACAGACCATTACGTTTTCTATTGAAAGCATCGCTAATGCATTCAATCTCTCGTTGCCCATGGTACTACGTAAAAAAGTTTTTATTCTCTTCAAGGTCGAGAAACATCTTTCTGCTTCTGACGTCGTCATCGGAGTTGTAATTAAAATTTGTAGTAGTCTGGTGATATTTGAAAATGTTGATCCTAAATTTTCATCGCTCACCATGGCTAACATTTCAATAAGGGTTCTTGAGTGGTGCAGATCTGTTCTTGAATAAAACACGGAGAGTTCTGTTCTCAGGTTTTCTTTTTCCAACATCGGGTAAGCAGCAACAGCTTGATCGAGTGCATTGCTCGGAAAATGTTTTGTATATTCATGGAAATTGTCCATTAGAAGAAGTTTACTAGCTTCCAGATGTTTAGTGAAGCTAAACCTCTCTCTACATTGCATCAAAATAACGTCACAAACCTCTTTTGCAGCAACTGATCTATCAGTGTTAAATTTTTTTCTTTTTTGTTCAGAAGGAAACGAAATACTAATATATTCATCTCTTATTTTTTGAATTTCAGAATTAAAAGTTTGCAAATAGTTATTAGCTTTGACTGCGTCAATAAATCTAGACTGAAGCTGCGAAAACATAATGTCAACATGAGGCATTACTTTTGAGAAAAAGTTCAACCAAAATTCGAAATCGGAATCATTCAGAACTCTCTTAATGCCTGCTGCTGCAGATCCAGTTTCTCTTGATTTAGATGCTTCTAATATGCTGCAACATTCGATTATTTGATCTTTCATCTCCTTAACAGCGTTAACAGTTCTACTCTTGAAATTCCAACGGGTAGAAGATGGTCTCGGAACTCTGCGACCAGCAACATTTTCCAAAGCACTCATTCTTTGAGGGGACCTTGAGAAAAAATTTGGTATTCCGGACAAGCTGTTGAAAAATACTCGAACATTAGTATTTTGTGACGTCGCTTGCTCCAATAATAAGTTTATTTGATGCGCATAACAATGAACAAAGTGAGCATTACTATATGCTTCCTTTATTCTGCTCTGCACGCCTTTATTTACTCCACTGAGAGCGGCTGCACCATCATAGGTTTGAGCAATAAGCTTGTGAGGACTTTCTCCAATCAGAATTTGAAGTTCTCGAAGTAGTATACTTGATAATGCCTCTGCTGTTTGATTGACAGGATTAAAAAATCCCCAAAATCTCTCCACAGGTTTCCCTTGGTGTTCATATCTTAAAACAATTACCATTTGAGTTCTATCGTGAATATCAGTTGTCTCATCACACATAACTGCCAAATACTCAGCTTGCTTTATTTCTTCTTTGATCTTATTTTTGCATATTGCCAGCATAGATTCTAAAAGCTCGTTTTGTATAGATTTAGAGGTTCCTTTAAAAGTAATTGAACTATTCAAGTGAGCCTTAAAACTGGAATCCAGTTCACCAGTAAAATCTACTAAACCTCTAAATACTCCTGAATTTTCAGAAGTCTGAGTTTCATCATGACCTCTAAGAGGGAGTTCATATTTTCCACAAAATTTTATGCAGTTGATAATTTTTGATAAAGCATCCCTATTTTTTATAACTTCTTTATTATGCTCTGCAACTGAGAGTTTATATGCACTATCCAATTGAGTAGCAATATTCACTTTGCCCATCATATGTAAATCAATCATGTTATTTTTGTGTTTGGTCGAATTCTGATGTTTCCTAATTTTGTCTTGCAAATGCTTCAAGTCAGTTACACCCCTTCTAGTCCATACTGGATCACCGCCAAACAATATGCACGGAAAACAGAACAATGCATTTTTCTCATCACAACCGCAAATCCAATTAAATTTTTCATACACACTACTATGAAAATGACGAGTGAATGTTTTTTTGTTATTATTATTATAACTACTCTGTTCAATAGATAAAATTGGAGTAGGCCTCCCTTTTTCTTTAATATTTATTTTCTCACTGACTGTTAACTGAGAAAATTTTATTTGTAAATATTTAACAGAGTTCATCTAGAAAGGAAT
>JABUQX010033945.1:17500-25371 GCA_015478945.1 Trachelipus rathkii | reverse complement strand
AGAATCAAAAGATCTTTAATCTTGCCTTTGTATAAGTTTTTCATAAAAATATAAAAGTTTATGAAAATTTACATTTAAAACAACCATCCTTTAGAAATTTTTAAAGAAACAATTTTATAGAGAATTGTAAAATAGGCACATTTGCTTCTATGCATTTTGATCATAAAACGAATATTAAAGAAGCTATTTTAAATTCTTTGAAAAATACAATATATTGAAATGGAGAAGAAATTTTAAATTTTTAATTTGAAAATGTGATCTGTATCCTAGTGGTTAGAGTTTAGACTAACCGACTCAATACGTAGCAGTCTCGAGTTCGATACTCGATGGAAGCAAGTTTTTTTTTTTTTTTAAATAAAATAAAGGATGGAGAGCAGGTGCACTTAAAAGGATGTGATGTGCGGCTGTATATATGTATATTCTTAAAGAACGCTCATTTGGTTTGTAAATTTATAGAAAGGCATATGGGAAGAAATTCAAATTTAGAACGAAAAGAATTCCCACTACCCATGTTGAGGATTGTTAGTTGGGGGGAATGGTATTGTATTTAGTATTGTTGATCTTGCTTTTTAGTAAGCTTTATTGAATGATGCTATGAATTAGAAACCTATTTTGTGTACGTTTGGTTGAACGTATTTTCTAGGGAATAAGATTATTCTCTTGTTAAGAAAATGATGGTACGAGAGCAGATTCTGAGGGACCTAATGTAAGTGCGTGAGGGTGGGCTATTTATTATGGAAGTTGGAATTCGCGGGAGAACCCAGTATGTATGTAAGAGGAGATTGCGACCGGATAGCTTTTCGGTATACAGAAAAGCTGCGCTGATTTGGTTGATAAGATCTCTATGTGCCACTATTTTCGTATCCTTACCACACAACATTGACCCAACCAACATATTACAATCCACCATTAATACATACATTCCTTCCATTTACATTATACATTTTAGAAATTACCCTCACAACTCCACATGTCCTTTCTAACACCACACTAATCTCTGACTTGTGGGACACACAACTCTTTCAACCTCAACGCCACCACCCAGCTATTCTCTTGATTGTCTATGGAAACCTTGTGGAACTTATAGCCCTGCTCTTTAATTTTGTCCTATTTGGTCAAAAACTTCTTGTTCTCTGATATAATATTTTGTTGGCATAAACTATTTTTTGCATATTAATTTTGAGTATATTTTTTTTTTTAAGATTTTATATATTTTTTTTACCTTCAAAATATTATTTTGACTATATATGATTTCTCTCGTGCCAAGTTCCAGAGGACTGGAGGATGCTGTGATAATAATCCTGTATAAGGAAAAAACCTGTAAAAACCTAAGCTGGAATTAGCTCTATTGAGTGTTCCTATGAAAATGTTTGCTGGCTATATTTGGTTGACAGGAGTTAGCATCCCCTGGTCCCTGAAAGGGAATTTGATTTGTCTCTAGCAAGCTGCACTTTAGACAGAGGTAAAAGTGATTTTTTACGATAACAAAATTTTTTCATTTGACGGTAAAATGTGAGAGTGAGAAAACTTTATTTAGGTTTTATGGCTGGCCTTCTCCAACCACCGGTATTTCTGTGCCAGGATAAAAGAAGCCTTCTCTCTAGAGATGTTATGATATATAACGTTTGGGTAAGTCTTACTGTGAATGCATTTAAACTATGCCATTGCTATATTAGTGAAAAGGTCTTATCCCATAAATGTGAAAGAACTAAAATGGAGTGAAGAGATGATATTTGGAAGGGTAGCCAGCCCCTCAACGGATGCTAGTCGATTGGCTAAGAGGTTCTTAACAGGGATGACTTATGTTGGAATTGGTACCGAGTGGAGGACCAAAGGGAAGTGTGTAGCGCATCAGTTTCTATTGGAGTATCTGAAAGAGAAAGGAATGTTACCTTGGCACGAAACGAGAAAAGAATAGTGCATATAGGAGTACAAATGGCATATTTTTGTAGAGACATGAGTTGTTGGACTAGACCAAGATCATTGATACATCTGACATTGGGAGGTGCCACAGTCACTTATGAAGGTAACTTCACGGTGGGGAAGGGCCTCGGGGTTCGACTTTTGGCCGTGACTTATGCTAGCACTTAAGCCGTAGTTGAGGAGAGGTTGGAGTGGTGCGCCTACATGAGGATTATTCTAGACTTAAGGTAAATGGTCTTTCTCATTGCTCCTATGCAGCATTACCCTAAGTATTCCGTAATGGGGAGCCGTGACTCGGCAAATAAATGGTTTACCCTAATATATACTATAGATAAATATTATATATATATATATACTATATATATATATTCTGAATATCTATACTTAAAATAAAATAAAAAAAAATATTATAGGTAGTAGATAATATAAAATAATATATAGATATTATAATTAATAGTATAAATAATTTTTTATAATTATTTATTTATATATATTCATTTATATACAAGAATATATATTATATAATATAAAAACGGGATATGTTGTGATAGGCTCGTATTCATTTTGGGGTTGTATAATAGACCGAAAAAAAAATTTATATATATTTAGTTAATTATATATATAATCTAATAAATAAAATAAATAAATAAAAAAACCATATATATATAATACATATATCTATATAGATAATATTATATATATTATAAATATATAATATATATATATAATATATATATTATAATATATCTATATATATAATATATATATCCCTATAAATATTTATAAAATAGTTATATATATTTTATTATTATATATATATATTATATATATACTATTATACTACACATATAAAAAAATATATATATATAATAATAAAAGCACACTTTTTTTAATATAGTATATATATATAATCAAATATTTATAAAAATATGTATATCGAATATCTTTCATTATTTAAATACTCATTAAAGTACTATACTTACAACCTATTATATACTATACTTCTTATAAAATATATATACTAATATACTATAATATCTATTCTTATATATAACCTATATATATATATATCATATATTTATAATATAATTTATATATATATATATATATATATAATAATAATATATATATAGTACATTTATATATATATAATACCGTAATAATAATATTTTTACTACTATAACCTCTCCATATATCATTAAAAAAGTTATTATAGCTTATATATATATATATATTAAATATATATATATATTTATATATATATATATTATTATATTATATATATATATATATATATATTATATATATTATATATATATATATATATTATTGTATATATATATATTTATATATATATATTTTATATAATATATATATAATATATATTAATATTATATATTATATATATATATATATATATTTATAATAATCTTATTAAATATATATTATATTTATAAATATATATATATATTATTGAATTATATATTTTAATATCTAATTATAAATAAATATTTATATATTTATATATATATAATATATATATATTATATATTATATATATTATTTTATATATATATATCTTATATATATATATATAATTATATAATATTATATATAATATTATATATATATAATATATATATAATATATATTAATATAATATTATATATATATTGATTTTATATATAATATATCTATATTATATATATATAATATGTATATATATAATATTTATATATATATAATACTTATATATATATATTAAATATAGTATATATATTATATATATATTATTATTATATTTATATGAATATATATATAATATATTATATTATATAATATATAATATATTAATATATATATATGATATTTATATATATATATTATATATATATATATAAATATCATTGATATAATTATCTATATATATTATATATATATTATATATATAAATAATTATTATATATATAATGATATATAATATATAGTATATTTATATTTATACTTCATATATATATATAATATTACTCTATTAGTCACATTATTCTATTTTATAATACTATATTTAGTAATCTTATATACATATACTTATATTGTATATATATATATATTATTAGTGAATAATAATATATATATTCTTATAATTATATACATAATTTACCTTATTGTATTTATTTATTTTATTTATTTATTTATTTATATTATTTATTTATTTTTATTTCTCTCTAAATTATATTAAATTATATCTTATTTATTTTAATTATTTATTATTTATTTATTTATATATACCAGTTTATTATATATTAAATATATATATAATATATAATATATATTATTATTATTTATTATATTATTACTAACTTAATAATAATAATTATATATGATATATATTAATATTTAAATATGTTTATATATACTATATAATTAAATTATAATATTTAGCAAAACTATTATTTATTATATTATATAAATATATTTATATTTATTTATTTAAATAATTTTATTTATTTATTTATTTATTAAAACAATTTATTTATTATTTTATTTATTTATTATTTATTTATTTTTTTATTTAAGTTCTCTTAAAGTTATTTATTTATTTATTTATTCTATTTATTTATTTATTATTTATTTAATTTATATATAATATATATAACAAATAGCGTAGTATATACTCCTAAGTATTATAATATAATAATCATATTTATATACTATATATATATATATATATATAATATATATATATATAATAATATATATATATATAATATAATATATATATAATATCATACATATATATTTCTATATATATAATAATATATTATATAATTATATATATATATATATATATATATATATATATATATAATTATATATATATTTATATATATATATATCATATATATAATATATATATATAACTATATATATATATTGTGACGGCTTAAAAAGGCCAATAACACTTACATTAAAACACTTTTTGATGATGTCTGAAACGGCTAACATTTTATTAATTTATTTATTTATTATTTATTCAATAAAACATATATACACCTACTAAAAAATCCTATTACTTTATTTATTTATTTGTTAATTTATTAATTTATTTATTATATTAATTATTTTTTATTTATTATATATATACATATACGTTAAAACTCAATATATATATATATATATATATATATATTAATAATTATTTTACTATATATATAATATATATTATATATATATTATATATATACTATATCTAATATATATTATAAATATATATATATATATACTATATTTATAAGTATATATATATATTATATACTCTATATAATAATATATAACTATAACGCTATCCCCTCTGTTATAACCTATAGTACAAGAACCTATTCTTTCCCGCTTTATATATAAGTATTATATATATATATATAATAGATATAATATATATTATATTATATAATTATATATATATATATTATTTATATATATAATATATAGTAGTATATATATATTTTTAACTTGGTTATAACTATATTATTTATATATATAATATCATATATATTATAATATATATATATTTTATATATATATATATATATTTATATATTTTATATAATATTGTGACCGGTTAAAATGCCCAATAACACTTACTTTTAACATTTTTGATGATGGTCTGACAAACGGCTACACAAGGCCCCATACGCTATTTGACACCAGCAACGTTCTTGCAACCGTAGAGAGTTATAATCTTGTTAAAATAAACTGATTTAAACAAGATACTAAGAATGGAAACGACATCAGGTTAAAAAATATATAGAACAATGATAATTACAAAACTAAATAGGTGGGTTTCTGCTTGTTAGTGCGGGATTCTTTTTGTATTAGTAAGAGTATTTCTTCAATGTATACTATATGCCAAAAATATTAAAATTTGAAATAAAATTTCAATAGAAAGGATCGTAATTGACACATAGATATACTTATATATATATATATATATATATATATATAATATATATTATATATATATATATATACTACCTTAGATATATCTATATATGATAATATTATATATATATATAATAATATATATATATATACCACTGACAAATATTAAATGCCAATTACTTCGCAAAAAATTATATATTGCAACCAATGACATATAACGAAAACTATATACCCAGAACAAAATATTATATATATAGTATATATAATATAATTATTTATTATTTCATATATATCATATATATATATATATTATATATATATATATATATATATCAACTTATACATATATTATATTATAATATATAATATATAATATCAGTTTAAACATTACTTATTATTATAATATTATACTATATTATCTCATATGGTCCTCTATATATAATATTTGCTATAATATATTATAAGAGAAATCATTCGCCCCAGTATCTTTCTTTCCAACTTCGAAATAGAAAAAATGAAACAAATGCAAAACTGACCGATAATATTAAGATGCCATTACTTCGCAAATACGGGAGAAATAGAATTAAATTAGATAAAATGGTGTAATTCTCCTGTTCTTAAATTAAGCGTCTTTTACAGATATCAATTAAGATATTTTTGATATCTTTTATACTCTTAGTGCATTTAATTAATATTTACTTGAATGGTTGTATTTTCTTCTACTGTAACATAAATAATTCCAAGGCTAATGAACAAAGGCAATTCAACATCCAAGCAAAAGAAAACAGCTGTTCTATGGGACCAGTCAGCTGATGTGCTTGCGAAACGAGGGTTGCCACCCGATTTAACACTTTGAAAATTACGCAAAATACACAGCAAGCAACATGTTATATTGATTGAAAAATAAACCGAGAAGCGATTGAAACATTAATGTTAACTTTAATATGATGATACTTTAAATTATTAAAATGAAAATCTCAATAGAAAAATATCAAATGTATTAAACGAAAATAAACTCAAAATTCAACACTTACTTTTGAAATATTAGTACTAAAATACCTGGATTACAATTGGGTTGGCATGCGTGTTCTGTATCAGCAGGGTTGCAACCAAATATCAAGCACAATTTGATATTATAAGATTATAGATTATTACGAACAGATGGATAATTTAGAGGTTACAAACTATCACTTTAAAACCACAAATAATAAAATTTCCTTTTTTAAACACTTTGAACATTTAAATAACGCTAAACTAGAAACCATAAAATAGATTGCAACTGGGAAATAATATAACACCAACAAACACAAATGATAGATTACAACTACTACTAACAATACGGGATTGCCAAATACCACCAACGCACATGCTATCACAACAAGATTAATAAAGAAAGAGTCAAGAAATATGGAAAATTTATTATATATATATATATATATATATATAATATATATATATATATATATATTATATAATATTATATATATATATATATATATTATAAAACAACTTACTCCATTATGTTTATATATATATATATATATATATATATATATATATATATATAATATTATATACATTATAATATATATATATATATATATATATATATATATATATATATATTAATATTATATATAATATATAATATATATATATAATATATTTATATATATATATATAATAATATATATTAATATTATATATGATATAATATATATATATATATATATATATATATATATAATATATATATTTTATATATATATATATATTATATTATATATTATATATATATAATATATATATATATATATATATAATATAATTATATATCTATATATATTATATATATATAATATATATATATATAATATATTATATATATTACATATATAATTAATAATATATATACTATATATATATAATATTATATAATTATACTATATATATATAATATATATATATATATATATATATATATATATATATATCATATATTAATATAT